>SNQJ01S0006370.1:43903-92085 GCA_010110895.2 Picea sitchensis
GGTATCTATTGCCAATTTGTTGTTCATTTTTGCTTCCTTCTGAGCTGCAGTCTTTGGTTTCTTCAAAGCATTGTATCCTAAAGCAACTGAGAACCAAACATCTTCCCTAAGAGATTTCAAGTAAGTTTCCATTATATTACTCCAATATTCAAAATTTCTTCGATCAAATAGTGGAATCCCATTTCGAATTTTGTCTTCCATTTCTTCTTAGGATCTTCCTTCTAGTGGTTAAACTGTACTGAAGGTAACCCGCTCTGATACCAATTGTTGATACTAAGAGGGGGGTGAATCAGTATAAAGTACAATTTAAAACCTTTTTCAACTTATACTTAAACCATTCAATTATATCCAATGAGAAATGAACAATAGTATACGAGTTACACCATGCACAATATATGAGAAATAATCAATAGTTATTGTTCAAGGGAAGTAATGACTTCCAAAGGTAGCTACATATTCCAAATGTAAAGGGAGGGATAAACATCCAATAGGAAGATACAATCCTCCAATATCAACAGAGAGTTGAACTTTCCATCCTTGCCCCTTCCTTCCACCCAAGAATATATGAGAGATAATAAAACTTCACATTAAATTATCACCATCAACCAATCACCACATAGAACCTGATAATGCTTCCTAAGATTTCTTCAATTTATGCAATTCTTCAATTCTTGGAGTGCTCTGATCCTATAGATAATATTATTCAATGTATTCTCTGAAACTCCTCCAAGTTTCACTCCTTGAATCCTGCCCAAAAGGAAGTTATAGAGAGAATGGTAGACCTTGTTCAATTCTGGTTTATTCAGGAGACCGAACTTGTACAGAATGCCCCACACTCAATATTTAACATTCGATTCTGAAACTCACAAAAAAAGAAACTAAAGTCTATACTATTTCCAATGAAATTTGTCCCAAATCATTTGGATTCTCAATGAAGAATTTATGAATGTTTTACCAGGAACACTTGTTTATTGACTAGCTTTAGGATTGGTCACATACCCTATCTTCCACAGAGTGTATCTCCATAATTATAGCGAATCAAGAGATTCAATTTTTACCACAGTTACCTTGATATGTCTTCTCAATTCCATAGTAATTTCACCATATGAATCGTTCTAGAAAACAATTTATAGAAAGAATGGTAAGATGACTTGAAAATAACATGCCTTGGAACACATCACCAAAAGACTTCATCCTCCCTTGAAATCCGGCCTTCTTTACATCTAATTTCCTATGAAATTAGACTTGTGTATCAAATGAATGTATAATGATATTTATTTATACCATTTATGTAACTTTGTTTTAATATTAGGGCCGACCTCACACTTTCTTATTTTGTAATTATTTTCTTTAATTATCTTCAGGGCCTACATCTACTTCCTTCTTCAATTCACTTTGTCATCTTCAAAAATTCATTTCTCCTCAACCATGAGGATCCACGTGAAGTGCCACATACCACTGGAAACAACATGATGTATATTATCTATCCATGGGTGTTGTATCTCCATGTGAATTTTCCTTCATGTCCAAATACCTTTATCAATATTGCGGTCCAAAATCCATGACTAGGGTTGACATCAATGACAACAACCAATCTTCCAACACTTGCAACCTATTCAGTCCATTCTCTCATTGGAATCAAGTATCCCTTTAATAGGTTTATTCCTCTCGCATATAGGTCTTGTTATTAGTTTCTATCAACATAATCCCACTCTTGTAGGAGTGGCTATCATTCCTCCAAAGAAATTGTATGAATCTTCTACTACAATCTAGAATGATTAGATTTTTGTTGAGTAATACCAAACAAAATTTCAATCTACAATCCTTCTCCTCAAGGAGCTTATGAAAATAGTATCCTTGCGGCAGTAAACACTTTCAACATGCATGTTTTAGCCTTGGTAATCTATTTTTGTGATTGTTCTCTAGCCCATCCAATCCTGGTGTTTGAATCATGCTCTAATAAATAGGGTAGGGTAGAATGCCCTCCCCCTTAAGAGTTTTCTAATATAATTTATTCGACTCTTTCATGAGATCAAGAAAGCCAAATGTTGTTTCCTGCTACGACACCACTCTGTCACACACCCAACCCCCTAAGTAGCCTTTTAAGGGATGGCGCATACAATTCCATGAATTCTTAGATTAAGGACACCATCGCCTGGTGTTCACCGAGAAATTTCCAACAACTACAACCTTGTCCAAAATTGAGCTCTGATTTGAAAGTTATGGCCTTTAGAAGTTTTTGTAGCATCATTGGCTAATGGTCACCCCCTTATCCGCATGGAATTCACGTGGATTCACTTCCCTCGTACCATCCAACAAGGCACTATCGTGACATGGGTCGTCACCCCCTTGGAGATGACGTGGATACTAGTTGTAGGGAGTATTTCCAGATCTTTGCGAATACTGCGCCTTCGTCCCTTCATCATTCTCGCATAGGTCTAAAAATTCCCAGAGACCCAAAGTCCCAAAGTATTTTTCCACTCCAATATCTATAGTTGAGTTATATCCACCCTTGGATATGAAGGTTGAGATTTATCCTCACTTAACCCATAGCTTAGACTTGCCAAGGTGGAAGTGGGTTCCACACCTAACTCACATCTAATACCATGGAAGCACGTGGACCTACCCAGTCACACCGCATTACCATGGCATACAGAGGCCCATCCAATTAGTGATTGACACTTCAACGAGGGAATTTTGGCACTTCGACATTTACCACACCCTCCTATATCCTCAAATCTCTTAGATCCTCAGAGTCCCAAAGTCTTGAATTTCTGGAAATCCTTACTTCATACTTCATCCTTTGACCTTTAGGATTGTTTCAAAACTCAAACCTTATATTTATAGAATTAATACTTCACCGAAGTACTTACGTTGTCCCATTCCACTGCTTGATTGAACGGTGGATAAAATAACCCTAACAAATTCTTGATCTATGGTCCACATTACTCCTAAATTCCTCCCCTAGATCTGACGGTGGCAGAATGTTTCCACTCCAGGATTTTGTGACTTTGAAACCCTTACAATTTTTAACCCTTTGGTTCCACAAAGGTTTACCTACTAAAAAGGTCATAAAGTGGAGACTATTGTTTGTTGTTGATTAGTAGTACCTCTTACTCTATCATCCAACTACGATCGATCTAAAAGTTGAGAAGGATCCTGAAGGGTCCTTAGATAAATGGCTCACATTGGTTCGTGACTTCAGTGTTTGAGGATTCCAGCCATTTCAAAATCTTTCACGCTCGGAGTGGGTCAACATCGAATGTATGTAGCTTGTATCCAACAGTCAAGAAGGGTCCCAAAGGATCCTTAGATCAAAAAATGAGAAGGATTACCCAATCTAATGGTTACGACAAACCCCTAAAGGTAAATGGATGGCTACGATAGTTGTAACCTCCTGACCTTACGTGCACTGAGAGAACATATTCTTTGAGGACACTTGCATGCAAGTGATCTGGGTGATTATACTATTGGTCATTTTGATTATGATTATGAGATATTCTAGATTTGATGATATGTTATTGTGTTGTGTTTACATAGACATGTGCTATTGAATGGGATCTCTTGAGTGTGCAAGACTCTGGAAATTGAGGATGCAGAGGCATCGATGAAACCCCTTGGACTCCGGATCGAGTCAAGGAGTGGACTGTTAGGGTTTTTGAATGTTGTTGATGTGACATATGTACATATGATTAGATGTTATGATTATTGATTATTATTGATGACATGNGGATGTAGGCTGGCGATAGCTTGTCGACTAGACTCACATGTGGAGTAGAGGGGTAATGCACGACAACCAAAGACATTGAGGGAGAGGTGTGGAAGAAAGTCTTCCACAGCCTACCAGCACTCTCATCGGGGATTGAACTGTAGGTTAACGATTATCTAGTTTGAGAAGACCCACGATGCCATGAGGGAAGACTGTGACAGTGGTTCATGATGATTCTAAGGGGCGCGCAATAAGGGAGGGGACTTATTCCTTAGAGGCTCTTAGTCTCCCACAAGATCACCTAGAGGAGTATTGACTCAAGGGGTTTGACGTCTACCAAGTTAAGTCAAGAGGCGAGTGGCACCCTTGGAGCGTGTAGTGTGTCTTGAAGGGCATGTTGTGCAAGGAAAGAAGAAAGAGACGAGTGATACCCTTTGAGCATGTAGTGTGTCCTAAAGGGCACGTTGCGCAAGGAAAACAAAAAGAGGCGAGCGACACCCTTGGAGCATGTAGTACATCCTAAACTGAACGTTGTAATTTTAACTGGTAAGTGATTAAACCTAGTCAGCCTTAAATGAATGATATGATAAGTAAAGTTTAAAAACAATTTTTCCCTTAAAAATGTCGCCCAACCTAGTGAATTTAAAACCTAGGTCTAAGCAGAACCTCTAAACAAAAATAATTAGACATATAACAAGAAGGGGGTAAAGAAATTCAAACTTTATTTATTAAAGTAATTTTTTTTTATATTGGAGGATTAAATTTTAAAAAAATGGGTAATGGTTGTTTTTATCTAGATTTGCTAATTTAATTTTTAGTTAAACAGAAAAGAGGGTAAATGGTTGTTTTTATCTATACTTGCTAAATTAATTTTTAATTAGAAAGGAAAAAGGGTAAATGGTTGTTTTATACACTTGCTAAATTGATTTTTTTAGTTAAAAAGAAAAAAGGGGGAAACTTAAAAGAAATAGGAAAATTAAAAGAAAAAGAAAACTTAAAGAAAAAGTTGAATGTCTAACTTAATAAGGAATCTTGCCTTTGGAACTTTTTGTTTATGAACTCAACTAGGAATTAATTAAGGTGTAAGTCATTTAAGAATTGTAAGGGAATTTTGGGACACCAATGAGGGTTTTTATGAATGCTCTTAGGTGGATGAGAGAAATAAGAATAATTAATTAATTAATAAAATTGATTTTTTGGTGCAACTAGAGGATCGGATGATATGCGTACGGGGGAAGTTTTTCCTAATTAATTTAATGAAAAAAGAATCTAATGAGAAATTTGGGAAACTAATGACTAAGAAACTCTATAAAAAGGATGGTGGAGGAGGAGTATAGATCATCATTTGGCTTGCATAACGTTACGCTGTTGAAATTTTATCTTGCATGAACTTTCTCTTGTGGGAGTTGGGATACCCAGCTAGGGTAACGAGTGGTAGCTCGATCTTGCGAGGCGAGCTGGGTGCTAACATTCTCTGGTATTGTGTGCGTGGCCCCTTTGCGGCTCGGGGGCTTAGGGGGAAGAAGAGTACCACTAGCGTTGGCGCGCGCGCGGGACAACGACTTCAGAGAATTCACATTTGGATAAGGTACACCTGTTAAAGTTGTTAATTGCAATGAAATTTAATTTACACATGTTTTTCTGTACTCGGTTGAAGATTTCATTTCCATGAGCTTTCTTGCACATCAATTCCTATGGTAATTGTAATTCCCTTGTCACTTGATTTATTCACTAAGAACCATTGCTATTCAATGTATCCCTTATTTATGAGTTATTGTCTCTTTGCGCGTGGACAGAATGAGACCCAGACTCAAAACCTTGCATGTGTTCTTGTATCTCATGCCTGCATTTTGTTTATTCCTTGATGGTGATTTTATTTCATTATTTCATTAAATGTTTCTCCACGAGAAGATCTGGATGCAGATTGTGTTTTATCCGTTTTTTTGTGATCCTTTAAGTTATTAGTCTGTGCCTGAGTAGTTAGCTAAGAGTCGAATCGACTGTCTTCACTCCGATGTTTAAGACTTCAATTCAAATGCCCTGTTTTCCTGTGCATGGATAATAACTATAGGATCATTCTCTGCCCAGCAAGATATTCTCTCCTGGGCATTTATTCTCTCTTGTCCACCATCGTTTGTTGTTTGTTTATCTGCCTCTTGATTGATTAAACTCCTTAGCCTCTGTGATTTTAGTGATATTTTTCTCTGCGTTCGATTCTCTGCGTTTTTCCTTGTGCCTTCGTCCAGCTACCTTCATCTTGAAGTTTCTGATTTCTAATCTAGTTCTTTCTGTGTTTGCTAGCATTTTCGCCCAGTACAATGAGAGATTCATACAGTGAGAGATTCGCCTGGCAAATTCTCTTGTTACTCCTCTACGATTTTTCACTTGAACCCTCAACGTTTTTGTTGTCTTACACTCAGCGATTATGCACTGATCTCTTATGTAATATGTCGGTCTTCTTACATCCGTCGCGCTTGCTTAATATGGGTAAAAAGTGATGTAATAATCTGTCGCGCTTGCTTAATCTGGGTAACAAGTGATTTTTAATAGCGCTCCCACAAGAATTTATATTTTGTTTGTCATGAAAGAAAATTTTATGACCGAGAATTCCTTACACCATTAGGAGAAGCATCGACTCTTCCTCTTTTGGTTTACATTTATCCATCTAGATATGACTTCCTCTGCTTAGTAGAAATTATATTAGAAGGGATCGATAGGTGGAGCTAACCTATGTACTTGAAAATTTTTCACTTCTCTGAAGAGCACAAGTAAAATCCCACCCTTATCTCTTTCTTCAAACACTGCAGTCGCTTGATTCCGACTTTCCAAATAACCCTTCCAGGTTGTGAAAAGATTCAGAATTATTTCTCCCTTATCGTATTTAAGCTTTCCCACAATTTGGCATTGAAGTAGATCACATGGATACCTTATGTCCGTAATATATTCTTCCTGCACTAAAGATAGGTATAACGCTTGACAAAATCGTAAATCATGTTCCTTCAAATCCGTACTCACCGTGCCTTAGAATCCATTTAGTGAATCTTTTTCCTTCTATACTTTTCCTTTTAGTGAGAGTTTTCCCTTGATTTGTCCATATGGAAAGACACTTAACTACACCTAAATTTGAAACGATTTAATAGAATATTTTGTTACGCTTCCATAGACGCTGTCATGATTTAGAGTGAACAGAGACTAACACTTAAGAAGAAGTGGATTGAAACTATATCAGCGAAGGTTACATTTTTCGACGGTGTAATGCTTTTATTTGTTCCTCAAGTTGTATTTTTTAACGTCCGACTTCTAACCTTCTCAAATCTTTTCTTGCCAAAATGATGAGCGATATTTCTTAATTACAATCACGATAGTCGTGGGCATTTCCAAGGATATCGTTGGAAGGTCAACTTTGAATCTGACTCGGGTTGCTATGAATCAGTGTAATTATATTAGAATTGCAATTGAAGAAAAGTTATTACGTCAAAAGGTGTACACCTATTGATAATGGGCACATTTAATATGTTTTTAGTACTTAATCAGATTTGTATGGACAAGATTAAATATTGCTGGAATAATCTTAGTAGTCCCAATAAATCAATGGTTGTGATTTCAACCACTAACTTCCTCACTATTATAAAGACATCCATTTACATGTTTATTTTTTTACTTTTACTTAATCATATTTAAAATTTACTATGATGGGTAGCTGATTGCCACCTATGAGTGATTAATATTTCATTTTCTAAAGAGCCCAAGTTTACTAGCCATGATTTTTAATCCAACTATTATTTACTGGGCGGAATTTTCCTGCCTGGAGTTCTTACCGTGTTGTATTAGTTGGTTATTTAATACACAGGGTTTTACGATTATTTAATGCCCAAAGCTCAGTTATTTCAGCGTTCACCAGCCATGAGTGACTTTAGTTATTTCATAATTGAATTAATTTTATCTTAACAAACTTTTCGTGAAAAAGTTCTAATAGTGGGATATTTTTCTATCAAAGAATATCCTATGTAAACTAATTACTTAGTCAATGAATAAGTCCTAACTCTAAGGAATAAGTCCTAACTCTAATCTAGATTGATCGCGAATTGGAAAAACAAACCCTCCCTCTACAAGCTCTAGATTGAGTAATCACTGATGGTGAAATAATTTAGATTTAATGAAGTAATTATATTAACTATTTTTATTTAAGGTTAACATCTTTGATAAAGAGTCGTTAATAATATTAAACGATTTCATAAAGATTACCTTAAATTTAATATTGATCTATACTTAATAATGAAATTAATATTATAACTTCATTCAATTATCTATATTTATAATGAATTGGTATGATTCCATAGTATCTTTTGAACTTAGATTGTATTACAATTTGATGTTATTTTATTGAGGAGAATTATAATTGCGATAAAGAAATTGAAGATTGTCAACCAGTATTACATGGAAACATTTCTTAAGCATTTACGTTGTTATCATAATAATGAATTGTATTATGTTATTCGTTAATGTAATTAGGATTTTATATTAGTAAATGGAAGGTAAGGTAGGGTAAGGTAAGGGATATGGATTACACCTTAGATTAATAGATATTACTATTATTGGATGTAGTAATTTACAACGCTTTAACTAAATTTTATACTTGTAATTATTAGTCAATCNCAATTTTTTTTCTTAGATTATTTCAATTATTGTTTTTTCTTATCCTTGTTGTGTGGAAAGAGGGTCATTACAATAGCATGATCATTTTTCAAAGGGTCTTCCTTGTGTAATACTTGGCTCTTTTTTTGCATAGCACAGAGTTCCTGGGTCTCGGTCGTATGGAATTCCTAGTGGATCGAGGGATAAAGGCGGTGAGCCCTTATTAAAGGTGATAATCTCGTGACTTCCATCTCATGGTCACCTGGAACCTCTGGGTACCTCGGAAGGCTATGCTCTAGAGTGATAAATGAGGAATGTGTTAAGCCCGTGGGTTTATGCATGAGGTCACATGGTATAGTGGGTTAAGGGAAGTGCCTTTTGCCTGTATAACTTGAATTCTATAACAGGAAAAAGGAAATTTGGAGAGAATAGAAGGTTCATGGAAGTCGTGTAGATTCCATCCCGACTCTATATTTGCGAATTTGATCCTTGGGAAATCCCCTTGACAACTTTCCAACCCACACAGAGGCCAAAGTATTGTGCCCAAATTCATTTAAAACCCATTACTAACAGTTTCCTTTTCTAAACAGGCCAAGCAGAAAATCCATTAACAATATATGATATTCAAGCTTTACTTCAAATTTCCTAGGTTGTTAGGCCTACATAGCCATAGATTCTACTATTCAATCAAGATAAAATATTTTGCTAGCATCTGACTCAAGAAAATACATATTACAAAAAAAATAGTCATTACAATACAAACTCAGAGTCACACTTATCTGGTATTGGAAATTAGATTGCAACTGCTGAAAGGGGTGCCCTTTTCCTCCCAACCATAGGAACATTTTCTCTTGGAGTATTCCTCAACTAGCCACCCCCTAGCTAGATCATGATGATATGAGAGGTATTCTGCTTGACCTCGGCAACAACAAGGGACAAAGGTTACTTTCCCTTTTCAACGGGAACTTGGCAGTCTAGGTNTCATTCACTCCAACTTTGTTTATCATATTGTTTAGAAAACAACATCCAAGCGCTCATGTGACCATAAAATCTTAGTTCTCAATTCTCTCCCTCGTAACCAAAGAGCATTGCACTCTCTCTCTTCTTCATTGGTCCTCAGACCCATTTGTGTGTGCTATCCCTTCTGCCCTATGCCCACAATTGTTTTACCTTTATTCCCTTTCCTTTCCCAGCATGACTTCGAGGGTCAAATCTTTGAATCCGTGGGTCAGCCCAAAATCCTCTAGATGGGAAATTTTCTACCTATGCTTCTGAGGAAAGGATGTTTTGGTACCACACCAGTTCCCTTTCATAATTGTGGGAAGATGATAATTCAACTACCAACCTACTCCATTAACTACAATTCTATAAAAATGGGCAATCTGGATTTTTCTTGAATTTTAAATTTGCAAGGGAAATTTCCTCATTGTTTCCTTCTCATGGAATCATGACCTATGTAGGAAATCCCCTTCAACAGTTGTTCAACATTTTCCTTGTTACATTGGTAACATGAATATTTTCATCATAATAGGTATGTCCATAATCTTTTAGCAAAATATAATTATAATGATTAAAGGTTGGGGGAAACAAGGGTGTTACATTTACTCCTACGGAGTTATACTTCAATATAAAGAATACTACTATGTTGAAAGGCCCAAACTATTAATAGGAAGAAATATGTAGTAATTTTGCAACCATAATGCATGAGGTAAAGTTGGACAACAACAAATCTTGTATGTTCTGTTTCTTCTTATGTCCAAAGGGTTAGGATATTCAAGGTTTCTATAGACTAGGGTTTTTCCTATTCTATAGTTCTTTTATATACGTGCGGGCTCCAATAATAGTATTCAGCCCAATATCCCAGGGCACCAACTAAGGAGGTTAGATCGTGCACTTAGCTGTACTACTCGACTACCCATGTACTAGAGAGTATCTTCTCAAGTTTTTTTCTCGATGGCACTATGGTAGTCTGGAAGCTCATCCATTTATCTACGAAGGGCTTCGGGATATCTAGATCGATCTGTATACAGGTGTTGTCTGGTGCACTACCACTCGAAGGGGTACCAATAGGGGATACAAGGGTGGCCAACAATGTGCGCTAAAGTACCACTTGTAGTTCTTGTCTGTATTCTTCCCCGATCATGCATTTATGTTGTGAACAATAGATCTTTGTAGCTTTAGGACGTCAGAATACGTCTCTACCTTGAAAAAAAATAACTCACAATTTTCTCCCAAGGAAAGTGCTTTGATACCACTTGTAAGGTACCATATCTATTATAATAGCCAAAAACATAAATATTGTAGAGAATAATAGCATAACAACACAATAGATGAAACCACAACACCAAAATAATACCTTTATTGATAGGAAACAATGTTAACTTTCCTCTTCGAGGGGGAAACCTCTAGAAGATAAACACTCTATTACAATAATTCTCAAAACAAAACTTCTCATGCCCTCGACTCCTATTTATACTAAATCTATCCATCAAAATAACAATCTAGAGTAAGATATTCTAGAAGTAGAAGCTCCTATTAGGTCTTCTTACATTTGACTCATTCTTCCTTATTTCTAGGCCTTATTAATATTGTCTTTTGTTACATGGAAAATATATTATTCTACCTACGTGAGGGGTTAGGGAGGTTAGGTCCCTAACATTATCGTATTCTTCATATTTCCAATTAACTTTAGAGTCTTCATCTTCTGATTTGTTCGAGAATGTCATTAATTTTTCTTGTTCTCCCATTGGGGAATTTGATTCAAAGATACCTTCCATTTTTTTGACCCAAACGAGGACTCCTCTATGTTCCTTACCGTCATATTCCAATAATTGTTTTCAACTTTTTGATAATATATCTACCTTGAAATATTGAGTTATCCATATTGCCTGAAAAAACTATTTGTGGTGCTTCTTGATTTCTTTGAGCACTTATATTTTGCAATTATGGAATTTGTGGAGGTCTTTGGTAGGATAAGGGTTCTACAAATAACACATCTACCATTTCGGTTAGTTGATGAATTTTATTATTATTATTATTAATCATCCTCATTGTTTCATCCTTGTCGTCAATGCTTATTTCTAATAGTGTGTGTCATCGTTTCTCAGGCTCCTCTACTAACCTTTCAATTTGTTCCTCTTTTTCTATTAATTTATTGATATTATTTTTTAATTCATTTTTTTCTTCTTCTCACACTTTTCATCCTTCTCATAAATCTTTATGTCCCTTCCCAACCTTACCAAGATGATGTCTTATGATATTGACTTCATCTCCACACCTTTTAGATTTGCATGTAATTTTTCATTGCCTTTTAGATTTGCATGTAATTTGTCATTGCCAACCATTTTGGAGTTAGGGTTGGCATGTTTCTTTGTAGAAACCACTTTTAATTCAATTTTATATTTGGATATATAAAAATTACTTTATATAATGTATTTTTTTTTATCGAGTCAATAAATTTTTTAGTTTAAGAAATATCATGGGCCAAAACCATGGGCTCTAATACTCAAATATATTTGCTAATATATATATATATATATATATATATATATATATATATATACATCTTGGACTTTTTATGAAAAATGAGTGTCTTTTTACTTATTTATTTATTAATTAATTATACATGTTTATTATTATATTTTATTATCCCTATTTTAATTTTATATACATAATACTTTCTGCGTATTAGATTAGGTTCAATGAGCACCAAAAAAACCTACCAGTGGTCTAGTAATAAACTGATGGATTCCCTATTTCAAATAATGTACTCAAAATAGTGTAAGGTCTAATTGACACCTTTTACTAGGGAGAATCTCTAAAGATTGTATTGGGTCATTTATCCCTATACACATAGAGAGGGGAAGACAATTCTATGATCCCTCTGTTGGTTAGATTTGCATATAAGATTCATAGATAGAACATAAGAGAGGTAAAGGAAATTCTAGCATGTTGGTTGGGTAGAATTATATAAACAAGATTGTAGAAGAAATAAAACAAGGATGAAGGGAATAGTTCAATTGGAGGCTAGGTAAAATGGTAGGAGGAAACAAGGGATGCAGGAGGAAAAGGGGTGAGTTTCAGCCATAGTTTGCAACATAAAGAAAAGAGAAGAGAGAAGTGGACTTGCAGTTTCATTGAATTTAAAAACACCTTCAACTTCTGTGAGAAGCAACTCTTGTGACAATGAAACCAATTTGTAGAAAATCATTGGTAACCCATAATCGTGATTGTTTAAAGATAAATCATCAAGAATTTTGAGTATTAATGTAATCGCAACTTAGAATTACACCAGTAGGTATTCTATTAGAAAATGGGTTTGGCTAGTTTGTGTTTTGTTGTTGGATCCTTGTGTAATTTGGAGAAAATCAAGAGATCGTAGAGGTTTCCTCAATATGTAATTCTTACAACTCCGGTGAGAAGAAGCTCTTCTGACAATCAAATCAATTTGTAGCAAATCACTGATAACCCATAATCGTAATTGTTTAGAGATAAATCATCAAGAATTTTGAATATTAATGTAAGATCCACTCAGACTTACACCAATAGGCATTCTATTAGAAAAGGGGTTTGGGTGGTTTGTGTTTTTTTGTAGGATTCTTGTGTAATTTGGAGAAAGGAAAGAGATCATAGAGGTTGCCTGAATATGTAATTCCATTTCTCATTTAGTGAAGTTAACCTTAAGCATATTTGCCTCTTGGTGGGTTGTGTGCATGTATTTATATTAAAACAGGCTCCATTGTGACAAAATAATAAGTAAAGAAGATAATACAGAGAAGATAGATTGGGAACAAGAATGTGTAGTGCACATTCATATTAGATGAAAGGATGAACCTTATAGGTGAGAAACATTAAAAATGAATCAAGAAACAAAATAGGAAATCCAAATGACTGATACAACTAGCCAGAACAACTGGAAGTGTAAAGTCACATATTGTTGAGGTTACAATTATAACTAACACTCCCTCTTAAAACCAATAGTTACAAACATCAACACTTATAACACCCAAGTGTTGTCTCTAAAAATAAAAAGAGGTTTTTCCTAATGGATTTGTAAAAATGTTTGTGAGTTGATCTCGTGAACCACAAAATTCAAGTGCAATGTCTCCATTATTGACTAGCTCGCGTATGAAGTGAAAGAAAGTGTCAATGTGCTTTCTTTTCTTATGAAAAACATGGGTTTTGGATCAAGCAATTGTTGAAGTGTTGTCATAGAAGATAGGAGTTGTCTCCTTTTATGTATGTGACATGTCATTCAATAGTCTTAGCAGCCAGACAGCTTGACATGAAGTTGAGGTAGCATCGACATAATCTACCTTTGCAGAATATATTGAGACAATGGGTTGCTTCTTTGATGCCCAAGAAATCGATTTCATGCCCAGGTGAATAGAATATCCTGAGGTGTTTTTCCAGTCATCTAGGATTCCTGCAAAATCACTATCAGTGTAACCAGAAAGATGATTATATTCATACTGAGTGTCCCATAAACCAAAATTGAGAGTGCCAACAACATATCTCAGAATCCTTTTCACCATCTTCCAGTGAGAATCTTTGGGATATTCCATGAACCTGGAAACAAATTTGGTTGCATACATAATATAAGGCCTAGTTGTTGTAAGATACAACAAACTACCTACTAAAATTTTGTACAAGGTAGAATCCACTGTAGGGCCTTCATCTTGCTTGCTCAATTTTGTGCCTAGGGGTATAGGAGTTTATGTTGGATTGTAGTCTTCCATGAAAAAACTTTTGATGATGTCTTCTGCATACTTTTGTTGACAGAAAAAAATCCCTTTGGTTAATTGGTCAACCTCAATCCCCAAAAAATATTTCATAATCCCAAGATCTGTCATCTCAAACTCAAATTGTATAGCATGTTTAAAACTGGTTAACTCGATATTTCCAGTATATATCATGTCATCAACATATAATAATACAATCATATTTTACCTTGATGATATGTTTTGGTGTATAGAGATGGCTCATTTTGGCTTCTGTTGAGACCGCTCTTGGTTAGGTAAGTGTCAATTTTGTTGTACCAAGATCTTGGAGCTTGCTTTAATCCATACAAGGCTTTCTTCAACTGATACACTTTGGGTGGCTTCTCTTTGACTTCAAATCCAGGTGGTTGATCCACATAGACCTCTTATTCTGAGACATCATTCAAGAAATTTCACTTGACATCCATCTGCTATACTTTCCATTTGTGTTGAGTTGTTATGGATAAGAGAGTCCTTACAATTTCCAACCTTTCTACTGGAGATACATTTTCACCATAATCAAGGCATGGTTGTTGTGAGAATTCATTGGCAACAAGTCTTGCTTTGCGTTTTTCAATCTTCCCCTTTTCATTGAGTTTAGTTTTGTAAACCCACTTGACACCAATACTTTTCTTGTGTCTAGGAAGATCAACAAGATCCCATGTCTTGTTCTTCTCAATCAATCTCTTGGTTCATGGCTTGAACCCAATGTGGCTCTTTAGCTGCCTCTTCAAAATATGTAGGTTGACATGACATTAATGCAAAAATATTGTGTTAACCAATATCATCCAACTATTGATGGATTTCTCTCAAGGTTCAAGTTCTCTGATTTTGATGTTTAAAGGATGAATTTATGCTTGAATAAGAGTTTTCCTGACGACTTTCAGGATGTGATTCTACATGCAATCTTGTAAGGATAGGCTGATGTGTTTGTTGTCTTGAATTTTATGTGTTTTTAGGAAGTGGCAACAATGGCTTTTGAATGTCCAAAAGACGATTTTCAGACTCACTCCCGAATTGATTTTCAAAAAATTTGACATCTCTTCTAAGAATGAGTTTCTTTGAAATCGGATTATAGAGTCTATAGGATTTGGATGTCTCATTGTAGCCAACAAAAATGCATTTATCACTTCTATCATCAAGTTTCTTCCTTAATTAGGAAGGTATGTGAGTGAATGCAATACATCCAAATGTCCTAAGATGAGAAACATTTAGCTTTGTCCCACTCCATGCTTCTTGAGGGACCTTCATCTTGACACTAGTGCTTGGATATATATTTAGGAGATAAACTGATCCTGCTACTGCTTCAGCCCAAAATAGATTTGACACACATTTATCTCTGAGAATGGTTCTTTCCATGTTCATTATAGTCTGATTTTTCCTCTCAGACACTCCATTTTGTTGTGGAGTATACCTGGCTGTATTTTGCATGATGATGCCTTATGATTTGCAGAAATTTGTAAATTTTGTTGAACAATATTCTCGTCCTCCATTTGACTTGAGAATCTTCACATATTTCCCACTCTATTTTCCAGCTTCAGCCTTGAAATCTTTGATCTTTGCAAAGGTTTCTGACTTGTGTATGAGGAAATAGATCCATATTTTCCTGCTAAAGTCATAAATAAATATTAGGAAATAAAATATACCACCTATTGAATTTTTTTTCATTGGTCCACAGAGGTTAGTGTGAACGAACTCTAGGTGTTGTTTGGCTTGAGTGGAGGACTATGGAAAACTTGTTCTCTTATGTTTTCCAAGAATGCAAGACTCACATGGGGGATTTTTCTCTTTGAACATAGGTAGACCTTTGACCATGGAGTGCTTCTATAGAAGGCTTAGACTCTAAAAGGGTAGATGTCCAAATCTTTCATGCCAAACCATAGTTTCATTGGGGTTGGATCCACTTTGTGCATAATATTGGATCAAATTTGCATTTCTAATGGTCAGGGGAAACATTCTATTCCTAGTCATGTGGATTTCATAAATCAATTTTCTGTTCGGAGATTTTTCATATATTCTACATGATGCTCCTTCAAAAAGTACCTTATATCCATTTTCAACTAGTTTTCCTACACTTATCATATTATGTCTTTATTGATACAATTCATTTTCGTTGAACTTTGACTAAAGAGTCATCTCCAAGTGTAATATCAGATGAAATAGAAGAATCAATGCATGAAAGTAAATCTTTGTTACCTGTCATGTGGTTTTTTCATCCACTGTCCAACAACCAGAGATCTGTGTGTTGTTCTTCAGTGTTGTGGCATGAAAGAAACATACCATTTGAGGTTTCTCCTTCATGATTTGAGACATGTGCTCTACCTGAGTGATGATCTACTTGCTTCTTCGAACATTCAGATCCATAGTTCCCATAATTTTTGCAGTAGTAGCATTATATGCTTTCTTTGTCATCTGATCTTTTCCCTCTGCCTCTTTGAGGATGGAAATTATGATTCTGGTTTTCATGTTTGTAACCTTAACTTGAGTAATTTTTACTTGGACTTCTCCCTCTTCCTCGGTGACCTTTGCCTCTATCTCTCCCTCTCCCTCTGTTGAAAGAGAATTGAGTCTTGAAGGCATTGGCTATTGAATCATCTTAGAGATGTAGTCTGGTCTCATGTGTCAATAGAGAACCCATTAGTTCATATGTGGAAAAATTTGACAAATCCTTGTATTCAAGGATGACTGTAACAACTAGTTAGAATTTATTTGGTAGACTTCTGAGGACTTTCTAAAAAATCCTTTGATTAGGGGTCCTCACTAGTCAATCTGATCTGGTTTACAATTCCCATGACTCTGGTCATAAATTGATCAACGTTTTCAGACTATGTCATTTTTAAAGTCTCAAAATGTGTCCTCAAGGTCTGCAGCTTAATTGTTTTGACCCTATCATTTCCTTAGTAAGTTGTTTGTAGAATGTCTCAATCCTGTTTTGAAGTAACAATGCCTGTGAGTTTTGAGAAAATTAAGTCATCCGCTAAGTTCTGAATCAAGAAATTTTCCTTATGAACTCTCTTTTCCTCTGTTCTGCCTAAGCAACTCTCTCTTGATTGGTCATGGCAGCTAGGGCTGTTGGATCTGGTTCCACATAGCCAAGATCTATTGGATCTCAATACTCTTGTGCTTGTAAGAAGGATCTCATTGTAAGAGAGAAAAATTCATAGTTCTTTCCATGAAGAATCGATCCTTGTGTTGGTCCTAAGTTGTTAGAGGTGGCGATATTGAAAAGAAATAGAACAGAAAAAATGTTAGGGATTTTCGTGCTTTACCCATTTTCTGTGCGTAAAACCAAGTCCGCGATGTTCTCAGTGTGACTTCAGGCCAAAAAGCATGGGGTAGACCACTTCTTTAGCTCTGATTTGGCTCGATCTGACTATCCAAGAATGAGATCTACAAAATCATAATTATGAGCTCTGTTATTTATCGAATGTATCCCCTCTAATGGTGGAATTGGGCTATCTGAGTGTACTCGAGAGCCAAAAAAAAATCGAAGTTTAGCTTCTCATGTGATGGGGAGGTGAAAATCAGGTGCTTCGAGCATTTCAACACGTGAAGGCCTCAGTTCCTCTAAATAGGTGAATGGTCAAATATCCGAATTATTGCAAAGATTAATGGTACTCATTGATCTATGATCAATGGCTCACAATTGCTTCAGTAGTTCAGGCTTTGGAGCCTTCCACCACTCTTAATCAAGAAAATATCGAAGTGCCAAAGCGGCGTACTATCCATAGAAATGTAGATCCAATGGTCCTCACACCTCTGCAAACCAACGACCAAGATGTACTTTGGAACTCCGACGTTCAAGAGTTTTTGTCTACTGACTCGAGCTAACCTCTGAAGTGTTGAATCTCTAAAGTGAGAGATCAACCTCCACGTGTCCTCTTGATTGGATGGTTGAGACTTACTTCGAAATCCCGGGCTTTGGGAGTTCCAAGATGCACAACACCACAAACCTCTGAAGTGTTAAATTTCCAAAGTGTCAAATCTATCAACATGTGTCCTCAACATTTAATGATTCATATTGACTTCGGGCTCTCACCATTTCTCGCTCCAATTCTTCACTTCACAAAATATTCTGGAGTGTTAAGCCTCCGAAGTGAGAGATCTGGTGCCACGTGTCTTCTTTGATTGAAGATCCAGATGAAATTCGAGCTTCGGAGCTTCGGGAATTCTTGCAACACTACACCATATTCTTCTCGAACCTTGAACTAGTGAAGTGGAAGATCCTTCGCCCACGTGTCTTTTCAATGGGCGATCCAAATGAATTTTGGGCTTTAGGCCTTCAGGAGTTCTTGCTTGACATGTCTGAATTTACTCCGAAGTGGCTATCCTACGAAGTACAAGATCTCCTTCCATCTTCACTCTGTGATCAATGGCCCAGATTTACTCTGGCTCTTCAGAGCTTCGAGATTTCTTGACTCGGCAGACCTTCGTTCTTCCAGGGTGTTGATCTTTCGAAGTTCTGAAATGATGTCATGTGTCCACTGAAACCAATGGCTAATATTAACTTCGGGTAACCGGCTCTTCGACTACTGTGACTCCTTCACACTCCTTAGACCTCCAAAGTGTTCTAGCTTTGAAGTGTGGGATTGCGTGAGGCATGTCCCTTCTATCTCCAACGATCCATATCTACTTCACACCTTCCAGACTTTGATAACTTCCTTCTGTTATTCCTCCTGAACAATGAACCAGTGAAGCGTTGATCAGACACCACGTGTCCTGTAATCTGATGGACAAGATTTATTTCGGACTTCAGAACTTCATAATATTTCGACTCCTTTGCAACCTTTGCACGAAATCACTAAATACACAAAGTCTGAAGAACTTCAGTGGTTAAACCCTGTGCACTTTTTCTTGATCCGACAACTACTCTTTCTCTAGAAGAGATCTAACAATTGGGAACTGTTTGCCTCTTTTGCATGCTCCTCGTCGTTTCTGAGCTTGATTTAATGGCTCAGATCTGTTCCCGCGACTAATATTATGGCTAATTTAGCTAATCCTTTGTTTGTTCTACAACATCCTCCTAGAGAAGGGACTTCACGAATCTTTAAGCGCTTCGTCCTTCTAAAATGCTGCTTCCTTGTTCGTTTTTGTCTCCAAGGATTTTTAAGCGGACTAGTCTTCAAGCTCTGTGAAGATTCTTACCTCTGGCGCTCTCATTTGCGAGACAACGTATTCTCTGCGTTCTTCCTCTTGAGATCGGGCTTCTCTCTAGGCACTGTGAAGAGGCTTACATCCCGAGCTATGATACCATGACAAAATAAGAAGTAAATAAGATAATGCAGAGAAGACAGATTGGGAAAAAGAATGTGTAGTGTGCATTCGTATTAGATGAAATGATAAACCTTATAGGTGAGAAACATTATTGAATCAAGAAAGAAAACAAGAAATCCTAACGACTGATACAACTAGCCAGAACAATTGGTAGTGTACATTCACATACTATTGAGGTTACAGTTATAACTAACACATTGATCTGTGTCTATAATGCGATTTTATTTCCTTCCAATTTTACTTTGATTGTTGAACACTCCTTTGATTGTTGAATGCCTTAAAATAGTAGCCTGAGTCATTCTTCTCTTATTCATGTTTCCAATTTTGTCTTCCAAGTGTTTCTATACATGTCCCAAATTTGGGGCGCAAGTTTTCTCAGTGTGTATAACCTTAAAGAGATTGTAGGGATGCCAGCTTGTTTTTTATTACCTTGTTTCCAATTGTGCACTTGTGTTTATGGTTAATGAGTTGTGCCAGGCAGTGTTTTTTGAATTGATAGTTGTCCTGCATCAATTCTCATGGAGCCCGTTTTCATGCATAACCTAGTTTGTAATGAGAGGTCCGTCGAACTTTTCTTTTTCCATGAGAGTTCCTCCGAAACTTATCTCTACAATATCGCCTCCTTGGTGAAGGGAAAACAACTACGAGGAATTTATCTGATGGAGGTGGCACCTCTGTCTCACCAACTGGTAAGTTTTCACTTTATTCCTGCATCTCTAGTTGTGTATTTCAAGCGAGTTCTCCTTCCTTTGAAATCGCCATGGATTGATCAGCGTTCCTTAGTGATTGTTTATGTCTATGGTTAACTACTCCCTTACTGTTAAATCTCAAGGGAAAAGGGTTCTAGAATTTTCCTTCCTTCTAGATAATTAGTTTCTATTATCGACCCATCCTCTATTCGGAGTGGTTTCAAGGGTTTGGTGTCTCATTTTGATGCTTGCCTGGTACTTTGTGAGAATTTCCTTTATGGCTCACTCGTACCTCTCTCTTTTACTATTTCTGTAACAACGTTTGGTATTACGTTTTCGCGACACCTTTCCCGAATTGTAGAGGTTAAAGTTATGTGGAAGGAAATTTCTATTATTGCAGTGTAGCTCTATCCTTACTGAATGAACTTTCGTTTGCAAACTTAATAAACCCGTCTTGGTGGACTTTCTACGAATGGGATTGAGTAAATCCTTTCTACCCATCACACATAATCCCCAGGAAAAGCTAGATATTCCCTTTGTAGATTCATTATCTAGGACTGGGGTTGTACTGAAAGTTCCTTGTGGATCCTGAACTGTCTTACCGCATTCTGTTATCCAAACATTTATTTTGTTAATCTTATGATCCGTCTGCATATTAAAAATTTGGTAATTTTCAAATCAACTATTTTTGAATTTTATTAACTTATGAGGGTCTGGTATAGTAAAATATCTGACTTCATTTGCACCTCAGTAACTAGAGCATATTCATCCACTATATAGTGTTTTCGAGGTTTGGTATTGAAAAGGTTATTTTAATTATGAGAATCGTATTTTATTGCATAATCTTTTCTGGAACTGGATATTGATCTAAATATGGGACCCTGTTTGATGCAAGGGTACCCATCAGTCTTACTCAAGCTCACTCCTCCCCATTTAGTTTTTGGAACGACCACTACTGGAATAGAGCACACTCTCGACAATTCATAGATAAGTACAAGATCTGTTTAAGTGATATTTTGTAGTTATTTTTATTCATCTTTCTATTGTAATGTCCTAATGTTTCGATGGTATTCTTTTGCAGATTTTTCGCTGGAGTATGGTACCGGATCTCCACGGCTGCCCATGGCAACCAATGTATTCGGGTTCCATGCCCGTAACCTTCTCCATCTCATTCTTTTGGTTCTAGAGGAAGGCATAGTCCTTTCCAATCTTTCTATTATCAATGTAGTTTCTGTTCCAGTTTCAAAATCATAAGAGTAACCCGTTTTGGGGGAGTATTTCCTTTCATTGGATACTACACAATAAGGAGTATTTAATTGTCTCAAACTGGATGAGTTATGTAATGTATTTTCGCAAAAGGATTTCAGGAGTTCCCTCCTTCTTAACTATATAACTTACTGTTTATTTCATCATTTTAGATCTATTTAACGCCATGCTGGCTTATTTAAAAAAATTAGGATCTTGAATTGAATAAAGTAAATCGACTATTGCTGACTGTGTGTGTATCTCATATGTGATTGATTCTAGAAAGCATCATAATAAATAATTCGATTTGCGTCTATTCCATGTTCGTGTCAAGATTTTATTTTTTATTTCTAATTGATTATGTTATTGTTTACATAGTTATCAACTTATTCAGTGGTTTCTATAATCCTATGAAGTTTCAGGATGTCCTTTTATCTCCTTGGGCCTTCACGCCTCCTGTGATTAGTCCTGGTAATTTTATCAATATTAGTCGATTTAATCCAAAATTCAATTCTCACAGTTCGAACTGTAGTTCCAGAGACCAAGTCATCTTGTAATTCTGCGTTAAACATGAGTACAATTATCTCCTAAGATCACAACTGTTCAATTTGTACATGCAAGACTCTTAGACAAAATTCATACTTCCTCTCATATTTTTGTGTACCAGAT
Source organism: Picea sitchensis (assembly GCA_010110895.2). Classification (NCBI taxonomy): domain Eukaryota; kingdom Viridiplantae; phylum Streptophyta; class Pinopsida; order Pinales; family Pinaceae; genus Picea; species Picea sitchensis. The sequence goes on from SNQJ01S0006370.1 coordinate 65,884, forward strand.
AGTAAGTATTCGACCATACATACATACATACATATATATATATATATATATATATATATATATATATATACACACACACATTATTGAATTCATACTTGTATTTCAAAACATAGACAACTACAACCTACAATATGATTTACTTGTGGGTTTCTCCTATAATGTTTATCATGTTCAAAGAAGTAATCCAATTTATATAATTTATTCTTCCTAGTGTTTGAACAGGCTTATTCTTTCAGCTAAGAAAAAACCTACGGACTGTTCTTAACATAATTATGGTGCAGCAAAGATAATCCATTCCAAACCAATATATAACAGTGATAAGATGTGACAAAGGGTAATCCATTCAGAACTAATATATAACAACAATAAAATGTAACAAAGGTAATCCATTCAGAACTAGCATATATCATTCTATCAAGTATTTAATCCTATAGCACTCATCCAGAGAAGGGGGTAGAACAACATATCTGAAATGATGTGTGAAATACAAAAGGAACAACCATGTTCCTCCCAACCTTAGAACTGGGCAGCCAATTCACTTACCTGGTTCACCCCCTAGCCTGACCATGAATCCATGAGGGAGAACCTGGAAACTCCTCCTCAACAATGTCCTTCAACTCCCGCAGATTCCTCTTGCCTCACACTCAATTAGTAGTTTTCATAACAACAAGGAAAAAATTCAATAGTCTCTTTTCCCCAGCATACTCGGCAACGTCCTGCCTCCTCACATATGCTATATATAGAACAATCATTTTTTGCCTAGGTCTTTCTTCCCCCTTGGAAATTTTCACAGCTATCTAAATCCCTGATTTTCAGGGGCTGCCAATGGCCAAATCTTTGATTTTCCACTTGTAATGATCAGCCCAAAGGTAGTTCCAATATGTTCCCCACTCATGGAGTCGTGGTCAGCTGAATTTTTAACATGGTTGTTCCATTTGTCTCCTGCAATTAATATAAAATATTTTGTTTTCATACAAGTGTCACAGTTAAATAGTTAGTTGGGTGAAATCAAATCTCTGCCCAACAGTCATAATAATTTATTACAATTATCAAATTCGAAATTTGGAATTTCCATAAATGGAAAAATTATTCCAAATTCGAATTTACTAAAAATGGAAAATTTTATAATCAATTTCAAATTTCAAAAATACTTTATTTTTGGGGAATGTCACATCCTTTCCCCATTCAATAAAACACTGTCCTCGATGTTCGTTCCTTTCCTGGAATAGGGTTGGATGAGATTTCTACAAATCTCCCTCCAACTCCCAAGTGGCCTCCTCAGGACTGAAGTGCTTCCATTGCACCTTTACATAAGCGACAACTATGTTCCAAAGTGCTATTTCTCTCCGGTCCAGAATACGCAGGGGTTTCGCCTAGAACTCACCTTCTGGTTCCACTTGCACCAAGTCCCAATCAATCATTTGAGTAGGGTCATGAACATACTTTTTCAACAAAGAAACATGAAATACATTGTGAATTCTTAGATTTGTTGGAAGTGCAAGTTGGTATGCTACGGGTCCAATTCGAGCTAGTATCTCGAAGGGATCACAAAAAATGGGTGCCATCTTGGCACAATTCCCTAACTTCAATGAACTTTTCTGGGGTTTGACCTTCAATTACACATGGTCTCCCACTTGAAATTCCAAGTGTCTTCTTTTCTGATCTGCATAGCTCTTTTGTCTGTTGTGTGCTTCTTTTAAGTTCTGTTGTACCTTTCTTACCATGTTCTCCATTTCTTGGAGCATCTCTGGTCCAACCATGAGTCTGTCAGCCAGGTTATCCTAGATAATTGGATTCGTTCACTTTTTGCTATATAGTACCTCGAAAGGGCTTAACTTAGCCAAAGTTTGGTACCCATTGTTATATGCAAATTCTACTAAGTGTAAATAGTCCTCCCATTTGTTCGGTTTTGTTTTTACGTACATGCGAGCATATCCTCTATGATTTGGGGTGTCCTTTTGGTCTGTCCATCCATTTTTGGATGATAACTCGTGTTGAAATTCAGATTAGTATTTATCCCTACAAACAATTCCTTCCAAAAAGCGGATGTGAATTTTACATCTCTATCTAAAATCACCATTTTAGGAATACCATGCAGTCTAAAAATTTATTTCATAAATATTTCAACAATGTTTATAGCTTTAAAAGTAGACTTTATAGGAATAAAGTGTGCAGACTTACTGAGTTTATCGATTACAACCATAATAGAGTCATTATGTTTTTGAGTTTTTGGCAAACCCGTTATAAAGTCCAACGATATGGTCTCCCATTTCCATTCTGGTACTGGTAATGGTTGTAATAGGTCGGCTGGATGTTGGTGTTCGGCCTTAACCTTCTGACAATCTTGGCACCTAGCCAAGTATTCTGCTATTTCACCCTTCATATTAGGCCATTAAAATAGTCTTCTAAGTGTTGTTATCATTTTCTGGTATCCTGGATGGCCAGAATATAGTTTCTTATGCACTTCATCCAATACTATTAACTTTAATTCTGCTAAATATGGTATGTAAAGTTTGTTTTTAAATCGTACTAGTCCCTTCTTGTCGATACTTAGATCTAGTTTATTTGAGTTTTCGATACTATTTTGTAATTCGACCATTACCTTGGTGTAATTTTCGTCGTTAAAACCTGTCGTCCTTATTCTTTGTTCCAGATCACTTTCTTCCCTGCTGATATTTATTTCAAATAACCCATGGGCTCTTCTGCTTAGTGTGTCTGCTACCTTATTTTCCTTACCCTTGATATGCCTGACTTCGAAGTCAAATTCGCTCAAGAATTCTAGCCATCTTGCTTGACTTGCGTTAAGATTTGGTTGGCTAAACAAATATTTCACACCGCTATTATCCGTCAACAATAGAAATTTTCTACCCATTATGTAGTGTCACCACATTTTTAAGGCGTGTATTACTGCTACCAATTCTAAGTCATGAGTGACATAATTTCATTCATGTTCTTTTAATTTCCAGGACTCATAATAGATAACGTGTCCTTCCTGAGTTAGGACACCACCTAGTCCTTTTTTACTAGCATCAACACATACGGTGAAGTGTTTATCTGGGTCTGCTACCTTCAATATGGGTGTCGTTGTCAATAATTCCTTTATCTTGTTAAAACTGTCTTGACATTTCTGTGACCAGTTAAACTTGGTCCCTTTCTTTTGTAATGGCGTGATAGGGTAAGCTATTTTGGAAAATCCTTTTATGAATCTGCAATAGTATCTGGTGATTCCCATGAATGACCGGATGTCTGCTACGTCCTTTGGCACCGACCATTCTATAACGGCTTTTATCTTCTCAGGGTCTACGACAATGCCTTTTGCTGAAATTACATGTCGTAAATATTGTATTTCCTTTTTATAAAAGTCACACTTATCAAATTTGGCATACAGTTTGTGTTTTCTCAATGTTTGCAAAACTATTCTTAAGTGTTCATCATGTTCTTCCTCTGTTTTCGAATAAACCAGAATATCGTCAAAAAATACCACCACAAACTTGTCTAACTACTGACTGAAAATACTGTTCATCAGACACATAAAGGTGGTTGGTCCATTAGTAAGTCCGAAAGGTATGACTACGAATTTGTAGTGTCCATATCTTGTTCGATAAACTGTTTTTTTTTATATCCTCTTCTTTTATCCTCACTTGATGATAACGAGATCATAAATCCAACTTTGAAAAGATCTTGGCCCCACCTACTTGATCGAATAGATCATTTATCCTAGGTAAGGGGTACTTATTATTAATATTCATTTTATTTAATTGTCTATAGTCGATGCATAGTCTTAGAGTACCATCTTTATTTTTCACAAAGAGGATTGATGCTCCCCATGGTGAAACACTGGGTCTGGTATACTTTTTGACCAACAATTCCTACAGTTGTATCTTTAGTTCTATCAATTCAATTAAACTCATTCGGTAAGGTTCTTTTGAGATAGGGGCTGACCCCGGTAGTAGGTCTATGAAGAAGTCTATTTCCCTTCTAGGAGGTAATCATGGTATCTCATCAACAAACATGTCTCTACACTCATGCAGGACAGTAAAATCTTCTAGCTTCAGCTTATCTTGTTTTTATAACATATTCGTTACTTGGATGGCATAAACTTGACACCCCTTTCTCATACATTTCTTGAACTGCATTGCTATAACTTGTCTAATAGATATTGGTTTTGGTATACCTTGGGATATTCTAGTAGTGTCACAATCATCTTTATAGTTAAGTGTCTTTGTATAACAATCTAGAACTACTTTGTGTCTTTACAACCAATCCATTTTGATGATCATATCGTAGGATCCTAGTGGTAGAATATTCAATTTTTTTTTTATGTTTTGACCATCTAAGTTAAATTCAAAATCAGAAATAAAGTCAACCACTTTCCTTTTTGTTCCCGTTGCTAACTGTACCAGCCATGATTTTGCATGTTTCATCCTCTTAACTTTATTTGACTCTACTACTCCCGGAGTGATATAACTTAACGTAGCTCCAAGATCAATTAAAACATAAATTCAGGTGTTATTGATTTTACCTTCGATTTCTACCACAGAGGATTGGTGGTCAGCTTGCCGACCATCTATGGCTGCATTAATCCAATGCAAGCTTCTGCCCATGTCTCCCACTGTCGAGGCTTCCTATAAATTATGAACAACAGTTTTGTTTTGCTGTACTTAAACGAGGACAGTTCCTCCTTAGATGAGGTTCTCCACATTCCCAACACTTTAGTGGTTCGTGGGGGCTGTCCCCAAACTTTTTCATTCCCAGGTTTACCGATTTAACGCTGCCTTGCGTATTCAAATGGTTGGAGTGAAAATCCTTTCTTGGAAATCTTTTTGCTTCATTTCGATACGAAGTTGGTTGATATCCCTTCTTCCGCTGGTTCATACGATCTTGCTTCTTATCTTTCCAGGCTTTGGGAAAATCTACTCATTGTTTATATTGATTGTAGCACATTTGTGCTTTCCTGAATAATTCACTCAAGGATTTGGGGTTGTCAAACTCAATTCTGTCCCTGTAGGTCTGCAGTAAACATCTTAAGAATCGCTAGATTTTTACCTTATCATCCCAGATGTATGGTACGAACCTTAGTAATTCCATAAATTTATTTATAAGGTCTTCCATCGTCATCTACCCAAGTCGTAACTCATAAAATTATTTCATTTTCCTTTCGTAGTAGCTTTCAGAAAGGTAATGTTTTTTGAAATACTTCTTAAAGTCAGACCATTCCAACAGTTTCACCTTTAGGCCTTTGGCCAATTTCAGATCTTCCCACCAAATGATTGCCTTCCCTTTTAGATTGTAGATGGCCACTCTGACCTTCATATTGTTGGAGTAGTTGTAGATCTAGAAGTATTTTTTGATGTCCAACAACCACACTTCATCTTCCTCTTCTGTTCTAGATTCTTCGTCAAAGGTAGTTGGTTTAATATTTTTAAATTCTCCTTCAAGGTGGTCTACTTGTTTTCTTTTCTTGTCTTTTTTAAATTTGTCTTCAACTAAAGGTATTCCTTTACATGAACTGTCTCCCTTTTTTGTTTCCGGCCCAGAGTTCTTGGAGGACCTCTTACCGGCTTCCTCGTCATGGTTATCGTCCCTTGGGAATTTCTTGGTCACTATACTGCGCAACAGGACTTTGTTTATCTCTTGTTGTTCCTGCAGTGCATTCTTCAGTTTCTCGTTGTCGGCTTTGAAAACCTATAGTTCAACGATAAGGTTCCTCATTGTTTCCAACACTTCCGTGGGTGAGCTTCCGTCACTATTTTGTCTTGGATCTCTCGGAGCTCTCTGCTCTGGATTTCCTTCCATCCTAATTTTTGCATCATCCTGAGCTGCCATAACTCACACAAATGGAAAGGTTTTCTGTCTGTAACAAAAAGGTTTATTAGTTTTTCATAGATCGTAATATATGTTAAACAACTAATGTGGCCCTGTTGATGTCTAGTGGTGTAACCTTTGCTCTGATACCATATGTAATAAACCTCAAATCTGCCAAATTTTTTATTATTTTTTATTATTCCCTTTTACTTATACATTCATCTTTGAAAATCTTTGATGTTCAAGAGTAGTAGGCTCTTTATTATATTGCTTGATTCTGAATAGGTTCTATAGTCCTCACTATCGTTGACTTTCATTAACACCCAACTTTAAAGTTTCAAAAATGACGATACAAGAAAACGCCTACTCCATTTTTTTAAAGTTCACTTAAAGTCCCATGATTATAATAAATTTACTATCTATGTACTTTATAACCATTACCACAGGTCTAACCTACAACGATTTTGGGGCTTCTAGTCTAAGCCTCCTACGTTAGACTATACACATATCCAAGCTAAGCACGATCCAAAATGACTTAGGTAAGAGTGGGGTTAGATTGTATTCCTCCTCGTAATGTTTTAATACAATGTAAACATACCACTTTAATGAAAGAAGCATCAGGATATGGTTAGTGGTTAGTTAATGCCTCCCAGGTAACTTAGAGTACGAATCTACGATCACCCTTTGCTCATTTAGACATCCCACTTGGCACCACCTATCCAACAGAACGTCAACTGATCACTGTGTTAACTACGCTCATGGTACTTTAGGGTTAGAGGTTCCTATGAGTCACAGAGGTGCTCCCTTAATTCGTAGCCCATTGAATGTCAAGGGAGAGGTAGGTCTAAAGAGAATTTAATCCTGGTGAGGGAATTAAACAGGGGTAAGGAATATGACAATGTCAAGGCCATTACCTGACAGGTTAACCATTAAGGGTGCACCAAGTCTATCACATCACCTGGCCTTTTGTACCCATAGCCTTTAATCTTCGAGGTAAGGGTTTTCTAGTTCGTCAAACTTTTCTTTTTCCATGAGAGGTCCTCCAAAACTTAGCTCTGTGATATCGCCTCCTTGGTGAAGGGAAAAAAGCTGCGAGGATTTTCTATGATGGAGGCGGCACCTTTGTCTCACCAACTGGTAAGTTTTCACTTTATTCCTGCATCTCTAGTTGTGGATTTCAAGCGAGTTCTCCTTCCTTTGAAATCGCCATGGATTGATCCACGTGCCTTAGTGATTGTTTTTGTCTGTGGTTAAATACTCCCTTACTGTTAAATCTTAGGGGAAAAGGGTTCTAGAATTTCCCCCCCGTTCCAGACAGTTAGTTTCTATTATCAATCCATCCTCTGTTCGGGGTTGTTTAAAGGGTTTGGTGTCTCATTTTGATGCTTTCCCGATGCTTCGTGATCATTTCCTTTAGGGATCACTCGTACACTCTCTTTTAATGTTTCTGTAACAATGTTTGGTATTACGTTTTCGCAACACCTTTCCCGAATTCTAGAGGTTAAAGGTATGTGGAAGGAAATTTCTATTATTGCAGTGTAGCTCTGTCCTTATTGAATGAACTTTCGTTCTCAAACTCTATAAACCTGTCTTGTGAAATTTTACCCATCACCCGTAATCCCCAGGAAAATATGGATAGTCCCTTCGTAGATTCATTATCTAGGACTAGGGTTGTACTGACAGTTCCTTGCGGATCCTACACTGTCTTACCACTTTCTGTTATCCAAACATTTATTTTGTTAATCTTATGATTCGTTCGCGTATTAAAAATTTTGTAATTTTCGAATCAACTATTTTTGAATTTTATTAACTTATGAGGGTTTGGTATAGTAAAATCTTTGACTTCATTTTCACCTCAGTAACTAGAGCATATTCATCCACTATATAGTGTTTTCGAGGTTTGGTATTGAAAAGGTTATTTTAATTATGAGAATCGTATTTTCTTGCATAATATTTTCTGGAACTGGATATTGATCTAAAGATGGGACCCTGTTTGATGCGAGGGTACCCATCAGTCTTACTCAAGCTCACTCCTCCCTGTTCGGTTTTGGGAACGACCACTACTGGAAAGGAGCACAATCTTAACAATTCATAGATAAGTACAGGATCTGTTTAAGTGATATTCTGTAGTTATTTTTATTCATCTTTCTGTTGTAATGTCCTAATGTTTCGATGGTATTCTTTTGCAGAGTTTTCGCCGGAGTATGGTACCAGATCTCCACACCTGCCCATGGAAACCAAGGTATTTGGGTTATGTGCACGTAACCTTCTCTGTCTCATCCTTTTGGTTTTAGAGGAAGGCATAGTCCTTTCCAATCTTTCTATTATCAATGTAGTTTCTGTTTTGGTTTCAAAATCGTAAGAGTAACCCATTTTGGGGGAGTATTTCCTTTCATTACATACTACACAGTAAGGGGTATTTAATTGTCTCAAACTGGATGAGTTATGTAATGTATTTTCGCAAAAGGAATTCAGGAGTTCCCTCCTACTTAACTATATGACTTACTGTTTATTTCATCATTTTAGATCTATTTAACGCCATGCTGGCTTCTTTAAAAAAATTAGGATCTTGAATTGAATAAAGGAACTCGACTATTGTTGACTGTGTGTGTATCTTATATATGATTGATTCCAGAAAGCATGATAATAAATAATTCGATTTGCGTCTATTTCATGATCGTGTCAAGGTTTTCTTTGGATTTCTAATTGATTATGCTATTGTGTAAAAAGTTATCAACTTTTTCAGGGGTCTGTGTAATTCTATGAAGTTTCAGGATGTCTTTTTACCTCCTTGGGCCTTTGCGCCTCTCGTGATTAGTCCTGGTACTTTTATCAATATTAGTCGATTTAATCCAAAATTCAATTCTCACAGTTCGAACTGTAGTTCCAGAGACCAAGTCATCTTGTAATTCCGCATTAAATAGGATTACAGTTATCTCCTAAGATCGCAACTGTTCAGTTTGTACATGGAAGACTCTTAGTAAAAATTCATACTTCCTCTCATATTTTTGTGTACTAGATAGTAAGTATTCGACCATACCTATATATATATATACATTATTGAATTCATACTTGTATTGCAAAACGTAGACAACTACAACCTACAATACAATTTACTCGTGGGTTTTTCCTATAGTGTTTATCCTGTTCAAAGCAATAATCCAATTTACATAATTTATTCTTCCTAGTGTTTGACCAGGCTTATTCTTTCTGCTAAGAAAAAACCTATGGAATGTTCATAACATAATTATGGTGCAACAAAGATAATCCATTCCAAACTAGTATATAATAGTAATAAGATGCGACAAAGGGTAATCCATTCATAACTAGTATATAACAACAATAAGATGTAACAAAGGTAATCCATTCAGAACTAGTATATATCATTCTATCAAGTATTTAATCCTATAGCACTCAGCCAGAGTAGGGGGCATAATAACATATCTGAAATGATGTGCAAAAAACAAAAGGAACAGCCACATTCCTCCCAACCTTAGAACTAGGCAACCAATTCACTTGCCCGGTTCACCCCCTATCCTGACCATGAATCCATGAGGGAGAACTTGGAAACTCCTCCTCAGTAATGTCCTCCAACTCCCACAGATTCCTCTTGCCTCACACTCAATCAGTAGTTTTCATAACAGTGAGGAAAAAATTCAATAGTCTCTTTTCCCCAGCATACTCGGCAGCATCCTGCCTCCTCAGATATGCTATATATAGAAAAATCATTTTTTGCCTAGTTCTTTCTTCCCCCTTGGGAATTTTCATAGCTATCTAAATCGCTAATTTTCAGGGGCTGCCAATGGACAAATCTCTGATTTTCCACTTGTAACAATCTTCCCAAAGGTAGTTCCAACATGTTCCCCACTCATGGAGTCACGGTCAGCTGAATTTTTAACATGGTTGTTCCATTTGTATCCTGCAATTAATATAAAATATTATGTTTTCATACAAGTTTCACAATTAAATAGTTAGTTGGCTCAAATCAAATCTCTACCCAATAGTCATAATAATTTATTACAATTATCAAATTCGAAATTTGAAATTGCCATAATGGCAAAATTATTCCAAATTCTAATTTACTAAAAATGAAAAATTTTCCAATCAATTTTAAATTTCAAAAATACTTTATTTTTGGGAATGTCACAACTCATGCTCCCCCTATCATCATGATCCCAATTTATATCCCCCTTTGACATCAATGGAAAAGGGTGGGGCTTCTCCGCATGACTTTAATGGCAAAAGGTAACTCTCTTCTTTGGGGTTTCTCCCCCTGAACATATAGCACTTAATAACACTTCATTTTTATGGTCTCTTTTTTCCTTGGAGATTTTTCGTGGTTTTAGGACATATATGTTACTTGGTCTTCTTGTTATAGTTGCAACCAATCTTCCTGAGTTATTTTCTCTGATTTTACATTTTCGAGAGTCAAACGTAAGAGTGTATCCTTGATCACACATTTTACTAACACTGAGTAGATTATGCTTCAAGTCTTCAACCAATATGACATTCTTTTCTTTTACATTTTTGCTTCCAATCTCTACTACTCCTTCTCCAAGTATTTTGGCAGATGAGTCATCTCCAAATGCAACATTGCCACCCTTTATCTTCCAGTTGATGAATTTGTCTTGATCCCCAGTCATGTGTGAAGAACATCCACTATCTATGTACCATTCATCTTCTTATTTACATTCTTCAGCAGTCAATCTTATTCAACAATCTTCATTATTTAGAATCTCTTTCCTTCTCCATACTGTGGTTGGCATAGGGACATCTTCATTCATATATCTACAATCTCGTGCTTTGTGACCAAGATAATTACATTTGTGGCATGCAATATTTGTGTCCATCAATGGGGAAAATGAATTATAACTTATGTTGACAAATCCACGATTATTTCCATATCTTCTATTTACTCCATTCATGTTTCTTGCATATGTGTTCCTTTCATTGATTCTGCAATTAATTGCCTTATGTCCAAAAGTTTTGCAAGTAAAATAATGACCAAGAAAGAAATTTTGATACCTTGGAGTAAGTGGAATTGTTTGTGATGTAGTCCATCTGGGTTCATGATCTATTGTTCTGTAGTTTCCTTCGTACTGATTGAAGCTTCTTTGATTCCTGAAGGTAGGAGGTTTTCTTGGATATTCATCTCTTTTGTAATCATTCATTATTTCTGGTATCCTGGTCCACTTCTCATATGTTTGTGTAGCTCTTTCTTCAACCTTCTTTTTGGTATTTGCATCTTCTTTGTATGAAGTTTCACCCATGCATCCAAGATGTGTTAAGTCTTTTGGCACTTGAGAGTTTCTTAAGCTCTTCCTCTATGAGACAACTTCTTGTTAAGTTTCTCATAATCTTCTTCATTATTCATCATTTGGACATTCCTTACTTCTCCTATTCTTCTTTCTTATTCAAACATATTTTTCAAGGAAATGGTCTCTTCTCTTCGTTTCTCAAAGTCTTCTTGTTGTTTCTTCAATCTTACAACTATCTTTTCACAACTACCCAATTCACTTCTTAGTTTTCTTTGTGCGTCTTTGATCTTGCTATTTTCAATCTCAACATGCTTCAATTTTTTAAGATTCTCATCTTCTTGTTGAATAATTTTTTCTTCATGTTTTTCTTCTTCTTCATTGGAATTTTCTTCTTCAGTGTCATTTATTGCAATCCTTGGATGAGGGCATTCAAATTCAACATGACCTACTCCTTCACAATTAAAGCAAAAGAACTGACCTCTATTTTCTTCTTTGAAATCTGATATGTTTTAATTTGTTTCAACTTCTTATTCTTATTCTTCTGCTTCTTCCCTTAAATAAAGGTCTTGTATCTTGTCCCAAATCTCTTTTGATGATGCACATGATCCCACCTTGGATTTCACTGAATCTGTCAATCCATCCAGGATGGTATCTATTGCCAATTTTTTGATCCTTTTTGCTTCCTTTTGAGCTACAGTCTTTGGTTTCTTCAAATCATTGTGTGACATCCCCCAAAAAATAAAATATTTTGAAATTTAAATTTGCTGGAAATTTATTCCATTTTTAGTAAATTCGAATTTGGAATTTTTTTTTCCATTTATGGCAATTTCGAATTTCGAATTTGATAATTGTAATTAATTATTATGACTGTTCGGCAGAGATCTGATTTGACTCAACTAACTGTTTGACTATGACACTTGTATAAAAACAAAATATTTTATATTGATTGCAGGAGGACAAATGGAACAACCATGTTAAAATCAGTTGACCATGACTCCGTGAGTGGGGAACATGTTGGAAATGCCTTTAGGCTGATTGTTACAAGTGGAAAATCAGTGATTTGGCCATTGGCAGCCCCTAAAAATCATGTATTTAGAAAGCTGTGAAAATTTCCAAGGGAGGGAAAAAGACCTAGGCAAATTGATAAATAACATATTTGAGGAGGCAAAATGTTGCCAAGTATGCTAAGGAAGGAGACTATTGATTTACTTGTTGTTATGAACACTACTTGAGTCTGAGGCAAGGGAAAAACTGTTGGAGCTATAGGACATTGTTGAGGATAAGTTTTTCCAAGTTCGCCCTCATGGATTCATGGTTAGGCTAGGGGGTGAATCGGGCAAGTGGTTTGGCTGCCCTATTCTACGGTTGGGAGGAATGTGGTTGTTCCCTTTGTCTTTCAGCGTATTATTTTAGATATGTTATTTCTATCCATTCTCTCGCTGAATGTTATATGGTTAAAATACTTGATAGAATGCATCTGTTAATTCTAACTAGAAATAATATTAAGGACGAAAGATCGAATGCATCCTATTGAGCTTAGGAACTGATAGAATGTCTCTGTACTAGTTCAGAATGGATTTTCCTTGCTGCATCGTATTACTGTTATAAACACTAATTTCCGTAAGTATACTAGCTGGAAGAATATGCCTAGTCAATTCTTATAGAAGATTTGTGTTGTGATTTGGATTACTACTATAGTAAGATAAAACATTGTAGTTGAAACCCCACAAATAAATTGTAATGCAGATTGGGTTCACCTATGTATTGAATTCCAATGGAAAACTACATAGTGTAGATATATGTATATGTATGGACGCATACATACTTTCTAGTATATAAAGGCATGCACAACAATAGAGTAATTAACTGAGATTTCTTCCATGTACCAGCTGAATAGTCATGATTATTAAGAGATAATTATAATCACAAGTGCTTAAGATTTATATATATATCTATAGTTAAATTACAGAAGAGACCTTGCAAATTTCAAGAACTATCATAGAAACCTACAACATTTACACATCTTTATATCAACCAATGTTTTAATGAAAAAATTATAGGACAAATTGGTCTATGGGACCATAGATTGGAATGTTGGAAATTATGTTTGGAGTGAATTGGTTAACACAGTTTATTTACCAGAACTAATCACGAGAGGCGCGGAGGCCCAAGGAAAAAGGGACATCCCGAAAATTCACATAATTTACTCATACTCCTGAATAAATTTATAACTTTGTAAATAACAACATAATCACCTAGAAATCAAAAGGGGGAGCCTTTAACAGGAGTACAGTATAAGTGAAAATTGAATTTATTTACCATCATGCTATCTGGAGTCAACTATAGATAAGATATACATATAAGTCGACAATAGTCGAGTACCTTTATTCAATTCAAAATCCTTCTCTTGGAAGAAACTGATATGGCCTTAGTATATTAAATCAATGAAATAACCAGTATGCCATTACAAGTAAGCAAGAGGGAAACCCTGGAAAATTCTTTTAAGAATATATTACATATCTCATCCAATTTTGGAACCAATAAATATCCCATACTGTGTTCTATTTCAACGATAGAAAATTACCATCACAATACGGGATACCCTTAATCAAATGGTACTGAACCTGGAACAAAACTACACTGTTAATTAAAGGACTGGTAAGGGACCATGCCCTTCCTCTAGAACAAAAAGAATGAGACAGAGAGGGTTATGGGCATGGAGCCCGAATACCTTTGTCGCCAAGGATGGGCGAGGATATCCGAAACTACATACTGACGAGGACCCTGCAAAATTTTTACCATTAAAATATTAGCAACTAAATATGCCATTGAAATATTAGAACTATACGAAAGAAGGGTGAGAGAAATTATCCACAGAATGGAAATATATCACTTGATGGAACCTATACTTATCTTGGATTTTCCGTGGGCATGATCCATTTCCCAGTCGTGGTCATCCACCAACTGAAAGGGGAGGAGCGAGCTTGATTAAGATGATGGATACCTCGCATCAAACAGCGCCCCATCTTTAGTTACAACATTCAGTTCAAGAAAGAAGTTATACAATAAACTATGGTTTTCATAAATATAAGGCCCCTTTATTTTAAAGTATTAAAGTATCATCGGTTTGAAAACTTTAAGTTGAGTGGTAATGAAAATCGACGACAGTAAGGACTCTAGCAAACTTTTAGAATCAAGCATTATAATAGAAATCCTATCTTTCTTGATTATCAAAGTTATTCAAGGATAAATGTACAAACAAAAAAAAAATTTAGACAATTTTTTGAGGTACATTACATATGGTATCAGAGCAAAAAGTTACAACACTAGGTCTGAACAGGGCCACATTAGTTTCTTAGTATATATTCTGATTTATGTAAAACTAATAAATCTTATGGTTACAAACATAAAGCCCTTTCTGTTTTGTGTTAATTATAGCAACTCAGGAGGGTGTAGAAATCAAGATGGAAGGAAATCCACAACAAGGACCTCCTGGAGATCCAAGACAGAGCAATGATGGAAGCTCACCCACGGAGGTGTTGGAAACAACGAGGAATCTTACTGTTGAACTGCAAATTTTCAAATCCGACAATGAAAAATTGAAGAAAGAATAGCAGGAACAGTGAGAGATAAATGAAGTCCTGCTACGTAGTATAGTAACCAAGAAAAGCCCAAAGACGATAACCATGATGAAGAGTTCAGCAAAAGGGCCTCCAAGAACTCTGGGTCGAAAACATAAAAAGGAGACAGTTCGTCTGAAGGTACACCTTCAGCTGAAGACAAAACTAAACCAAATAGAAAAACAAAACAAGTAGACCACCTTCAAGGAGAATTTAAAAAGATTAAACCAACTACCTTTGATGGAGAATCCAGGACAGGAGAAGAAGTTGAGGCATGGTTGTAGGACATCAAAAAATATTTCCATATCTACAACTATTCCAGCAACATGAAGGTCAGAATGGCCATCTACAATATGAAGGGGAAGGCTAGCATTTGGTGGCAGGACCTGAAATTGGCCAACGGCCTAAAGGAGAAAAATTTGGAATGGTCCGACTTTAAAAAGTATTTCATGAAACAATACCTTTCTGAAAGCTATTATGAAAGGAAGATGAAATAATTTTACGAGTTATGACTCGGACAAATGATGATGGGGGACCTTATAAATAAATTTCTGGAACTACTAAGGTTCGTACCGTACATCTGGGAGGATAAGGTAAAAATACAAGGATTCTTAAGTTGTTTACCACAGTCCTACAGGGACAAAATTTAATTTGACAACCCCAAATCCTTGAGTGAGGTATTCAGGAAAGCACAAGTGTGCTATGACCAGTATAAACAATGGGTAGAGTTTCCCAAATACTGGAAGGATAACAAGCAAGATCGAATGAACCAGTGGAAGAAGGGATACCAGCCAGCTCCTTATTGGAATGTAACAAAAAGTTTTCAAAGAAAGGGTTTCCACTCCAATCATATGAATATGCAAGGTAGTAGTAAACCGGTAAACTTGGGAATGAAGAAGTTTGGGGACAGATCCCGTGAGCCATTAAAGTGTTGGGAATGTGGAGAGCCTCATCTAAGGAGGAACTGTCCACGTTTAATTTCAGCATACAAAATTGTTGTTCATAATTTGCAGGAAGCCTTGACATTGGGAGACATGGGCATAAGCCTGCATCAGATAAATGTAGCCATAGATGGTCGACAAGCTGACCACCAGTCCTCAGTGGTAGAAATCAAAGGTAAAATCAATGACACTCGAATTTCTGTTTTAATTGACCCTGAAGCTACATTAAGTTATATTACTCTTGATGTAGTAGAGTCAAATAAACTTAAGAAACTGAAGCACACAAAATGATGGATTGTACAACTAGCAACAGGTACTAAAAGGAAAGTAGTTGACTTTATTTCTGATTTTGAGTTCAACTTAGATGGTCAAAATATAAGGACCAATTTGAACATCCTACCACTAGGATCTTATGATATGATTATCGGAATGGATTGGTTGGAACAACACAAAGAAGTACTAGACTATTATACAAAGATACTTAGCTATAAAGATGATTTTGGCACTGCTAGAACAGCCCAAGGCATACCAAAACCTGTATCAGTCAGACAAGTTTCAACGATGCAACTCAAGAAATGTATTATAAATGGATGTCAAGTTTATGCCATCCAAGTGAGAAATCTATTAGAAAAAGAATATAAGCCAAAGTTAGAAGACTTTGCTGTCCTACGTGAATTTAGAGACATGTTTGTGGATGAGATACCAGAATTCCCTCCTTTAAGGGAAATAGACTTCTCCATAGACCTGGTTCAACCCCTATCTCAAAATCACCCTACCGAATGAGTCTACCAGAACTGACAGAATTAGAAATACAATTACAAGAATGGTTGGACAAAGAGTATAACAGACCGAGTGTCTCACAATGGGGGGCACTAGTCCTCTTTGTGAAAAATAAAGATGGTACTCTAAGGCTATGTATCGATTATAGACAACTGAAAAAAATGACTATTAAGAACAAATACCCCTTACCAAGGATAAATGATCTGTTCGATCAAGTAGGTGGGGCCAAGATCTTTTCAAAGTTGGATTTATGATCCGGTTATCATCAAGTTAGAATAAAAGATGAGGAAATAAGCAAAACAATGTTTCAAACAAGATATGGACATTACGAGTTCGTAGTCATACCTTTCGGACTCACTAACGCACCAGCCATGTTTATGTGCCTGATGAACAGTATTTTCAATCAATACTTAGAGAAGTTCATGGTAGTATTTATCGATGATATTCTAGTCTATTCAAAAACAGAGGAGGAACATGATGAACACTTAAGTATAGTTCTGCAAACGTTGAGGAAACAAAAACTGTACGCCAAATTTGACAAGTGTGTCTTCTATAAAAAAGAAATACAATATCTAGGACATGTAATTTCAGCAGAAGGCATTGTCGTAGACCCGGAGAAGACGAAAGCCATTATGGAATGGCTCATACCTAAGGATGTAGCAGATATCTAGTCAGTCATGGGAATCACTGGATATTACCGTAGGTTTATAGAAGGGTTTTCCAAAATAGCCTACCCTATCACGTCATTACAAAAGAAAGGGACCAAGTTTAACTAGTCAGAGAAGTGTCAAGACAATTTTAACAAACTGAAGGAATTATTGACAACTGCACCCATTTTGAAGGTAGCAGACCCAGATAAAGACTTCACCATATGTGTTGATGCAAGTAAAGAAGGACTAGGTAGTGTCCTAACTCAGGAAGGACATGTTATTTGTTATGAGTCCTGGAAATTAAAAGAACACGAGTGAAATTATGTCACTCATGACTTGGAATTGGCAGTGGTAATACATGCCTTAAAAATGTGGCGACACTACATAATGGGAAAAAAATTTCTACTATTGACAGATAATAGCGTGGTGAAATATATGTTTAGCCAATCAGATCTTAATGCAAGACAAGCAAGATGGCTAGACTTCTTGAGAAAATTTGACTTCGAGGTCAGACATATCAAGGGTAAGGAAAATAAAGTAGTAGACGCTTTAAGCAGAAGAATCCATGGGTTATTTGAGATAAATATTAGCAGGGCAGAAAGTGATATGGAACAAAGAATAAGGACAACAGGTATTAATGATGGAAATTAGACTAAGATGATGGCAGAATTTCAAAATAGTATCGCAAACTCAGATAAACTAGATATAAGTATCGACAAGAAGGGAGTATTACGATTTAAAAACAGACTTTACATACCAGATTCAACAGAGTTAAAATTCACAGTTTTAGACGAAGTGCATAAGAAACCACATTCTGACCATCCAGGTTACCAGAAAACAATAACAACACTTAGAAAACTATTTTGTTGGCCTAATATGAAGGGCGAAACAATAGAGTACTTGGCTAGGTGCCGGGATTGTCAGCAGGTTAAGGCCGAGGACCAACACCCAGTCGGCCTATTATAGCCATTACCGGTACCAGAATGGAAATGGGAGACTATGCCATTGGAATTTATAACAGGTTTGCTTAAAACTCAGAAACATAATGATTCTATCACGGTTTTAATCGATAAACTCAGTAAGTCTGCACACTTTATTCCTATAAAGTCTACTTTTAAAGCTATAAACATTGCTAAAATATTCATGAAAGAAATTTTTAGACTGCATGGTATTCCTAAAATGGTGATTTCAGATAGAGACGTAAAATTTACATCCTCTTTTTGGAAGGAAATGTTTGCAGGGCTAAACACTAACTTGAATTTCAATACGAGCTATCATCCACAAACGGATGGACAGACGGAAAGAAAAAACCATATCATAGAGTATATGATCCGCATGTACGTAAGAACAAAACCAATCAAGTGGGAAGACTACCTGCACTTGGTAGAATTTTCATATAACAATGGGTACCAAACTTCAGCTAAGTTGAGCCCTTTTGAAATACTGTATGACAGAAAGTGTATGACTCCAATTAGATGGGATAACCCGGCTAACAGAATCATGGTTGGACCAGAGATGCTCCAAGAAATGGAGAACATGGTAAGAAAGGTACAATAGAACTTGAAAGAAGCACATGACAGACAAAAGAGCTATGCAGATCAGAAAATAAGACACTTGGAATTTCAGGTGAGAGACCATGTTTATTTGAAGGTCAAAGCCCAAAAAATCTCGTTGAAGTTAGGGAACTGTGCTAAGATGGCACCCAAGTTTTGTGGGCTCTTCGATATACTAGCTCGAATTGGACCCGTACCATATCAACTTCCACTTCCAGCTAATCTAAAAATTCATAATGTATTTCACGTTTCTTTGTTGAAAAGATATATTCATGACCCTACCCATATGATTGATTGGAACTTGGTGCAGGTGGAACCCGAAGGCGAGTTCTAGGTGGAACCCCTGCGCATTCTGGACCGGAGAGAAATAACACTTCGGAATAGAGTCGTCGCTCATGTAAAGGTGCAATGGAAGCACTTTATCCCTGAGGAGGCTACTTGGGATTTGGAGGGAGATTTGTGGAAATATCATCCAATATTTTTCCAAGAAAGGAAAAAACACTGAGGACAATGGTTTATTGAAGGGGCAAAGGATGTGACATCCCCCCCCCAAAAAAAAAAAAATTGAAATTTAAATTTGCTGGAAATTTATTTCGTTTTTAGTAAATTCGAATTTGGAAATTTTTTTCCATTTATCACAATTCTGAATTTCGAATTTGATAATTGTAATTAATTATTATGACTATTGGGTAGAGATCTAATTTGACTCAACTAACTATTTGTCTATGACACTTGTATAAAAACATAATATTTTATATTGATTGCAGGAGGACAAATGGAGCAGTCATGTTAAAATCGGCTGACCATGACTCCATGAGTGGGGCACATGTTGGAACTACCTCTAGGTTGATTGTTACAAGTGGAAAATTAGTGATTTGGCCATTGGAAACCCCTAAAAATCAGGGATTTAGAAAGCTGCAAAAATTCCCAAGGGAGGGAAAAAGACCTAGGCAAATTGATAAATATCATATGTGAGGAGGCAGGACGCTGCCAAGTATGCCGAGGAAGGAGACTATTGATTTACTTGTTGTTATGAACACTACTTGAGTGTGAGGCAAGGGAAAAATTGTTGGAGTTGTAGGACATTGCTAAGGAGAATCTTATCCAAGTTCGCCCTCATGGATTCATGGTCAGGCTAGGGGGTGAATCGGGCAAGTGGTTTGGTTGCCCTGTTCTACAGTTGGGAGGAACATGGTTGTTCCCTTTTTCTTTTAGTGTATTATTTCAGATATGTTATTTCTATCCCTTCTCTCACTGAATGTTATATGGTTAAAATACTTGATAGAATGCATCTATTAATTCTAACTAGAAATAATATTAAGGACAAAAGATTGAATGCATCCTATTGAACTTAGGAACTTCTAGAATGTCTCCATACTAGTTCGGAATGGATTTTTCTTGCTGCATCGTATTACTATTATGAACACTAATTCCCGTAATTATACTAGCTGAAAGGATATGCCTAGTCAATTCTTATAGAAGATTTGTGTTGTGATTTGGATTACTACAATAGTAAGATAAAACATTGTAGTTGAAACCCCACAAATAAATTGTAATGCAGATTGGGGTCACCTACGTATTGAATTCCAATGGAAAACTACATAGTGTAGATATATGTATATGTATGGACGTATACCTACTTTCTAGTATATAAAGGCATGCACAACAGTAGAGTAATTAACTGAGATTTCTTCCATGTACCAACTGAACAGTCATGATTATTAGGAGATTACTATAATCACAAGTGCTTAAGATTTATATATATATATATATATCTATATTTAAATTACGGAAGAGACCTTGCAAATTTCAAGAATTATCATAGAAACCTACTTCATTTACACATCTTTATATCAATCGTTGTTTTAATGAAAAAGTTATAGGACAAATTGGTCTATGGGACCACAGATTGGAATGTTGAAAATTATATTTGGAGTGAATCGGTTAACATGGTTTAGTTACCAGAACTAATCACGAGAGGCATGAAGGCCCAAGGAAAAAGGGACATCCCGAAAATTCACATAACTTACTCATACTCCTGAATAAATTCATAACTGTTTAAATAACAACACGATCACCTAGAAATCAAAAGGGGGAGCCTTTAACACAAGTACAGTATAAGTGAAAATGGAATTTATTTACCATAATGCTATTTGGAGTCAACTATAGATAAGTTAGACATATAAGTCGGCAATAGATGAGTACCTTTATTCAATTCAAAATCCTTTTCTTGGAAGAAACCGATATGGCGTTAGTATATTAAATAAATGAAATAACCAGTATGCCATTACAAGTAAGTGAGAGGGAAACCCTGCAAAATTCTTTTAATAATATATTACATATCTCATCCGGTTTTGGAACAAATAAATATCCCATACTGTGTTCTATTTCAACGATAGAAAATTACAATCACAATACGGGTTACCCTTAATCAAACGGTACCGAACCCGGAACATAACTACACTGTTAATGAAAGGACTAGTAAGGGACCATGCCCTTCCTCTAGAACAAAAAGAATGAGACAGAGAGGGTTACGGGCATGGAACCCAAATACCTTTGTCACCAAGGATGGGTGGGGATATCCAAAACTGCATACCGACGAGGACTCCGCAAAATTTGTACCATTAAAATATTAGTAACTAAATATGGCATTGAAATATTAGAACTATACGAAAGAAGGGTGAGCGAAATTATCCACAGAATTGAAATATTTCACTTGACTAAACTTGTACTTATCTTGGATTTTTCATGGGCATGATCCATTTCCCAGCCATGGTCATCCACCAACCGAAAGGGGAGGAGCGATCTTGATTAAGATGATGGGTACCTCGCATCAAACAGGGCCCCATCTTTAGTTACAACATTCAGTTCAAGAAAGAAGTTATACAAGAAACTATGGTTTTCGTAAATATAATAGTGGTTTCAGCACCGATTCCAGAGACATTAAACAATGAATGAATATACTCTAAGGTACAGACAAGATACAGATAATATACTAGACGAAATCTTCATAAGGAGACAAAATTGAAATACAGTTAATATGAATGTTAGATATAGGAATCCGTTTTTTTTTTTAATTTACAAAGAAATGATTAAGGTAACACGGAATGATTTAACCTATTGACAGGCCATGGTAAGTCAATACAGAACTCGTAAATATTTACCAGTTACATGATATAAAGCTTTCGAACCCGAGCGGTACCATTAAATTAGGATTTAAAAATAAAAATAAAAATTATGAAAGATCCTTTTAAGGGATTTCTCTTTGGGGTTACGGGTTATTAGCGAGGATGGTATACAAGAAAAAGGGCCCTTTGAGGAAAATGAGCGGAGATGGGTTGGGGAAAACATTATTCAGATACTAATCAGAGTATAACCAGCCACGACGAGAATTTAGAGCCTACAGAACAAATAAAATTTATTTAATATGGACAAGGAAATACTGCAATTACAGTGCAATGCTCTCACCCTAATAGACTTAACTTCTGGAATGGAATCCAGGAAAGATCCTGCAAAATATCAATACAAAACGATGATATAGGATAGTGAAGTAGAGAGGGAACATCACGCCCTAGAGGCAATCTACTTGCGAAACACCAAGAAAACAAAGGAATGAGGTATCAAGCCCTTTCAGAATTTCCAGAAGAGATAAGAACGCGGTAATAAAACTACTTAGCAGAGGGGAGGAACTTCCATGACTTTCCTGGAGATTTGGCAATGAGAGAATAACCACTTACAGATAGTCTAATCACTACGGCACGTAGGTTATCCATAGTGGTTGCAAGAGAAAGAGAACTCGGCCACATATCTATGACTAGAGATGCAGAAATAATGAGAAACTTACCAGTGGGTTAGATAGCGATGTTGCCTCCACTATGGGAAAATCATCACTGTTGTTTCCCTTCGCCAAGAAATCAGAGTCGCAGAGCTAGAATTCTGGAGAACCTCCCCACAACAAAAATCCATTAACCTACCGAACTCCTTCTTGGAGAATAAGGTCTGCGGGTATGAATGACCAGGTGATGAGATAGACTTGGCACGTCCACATTGGGTAACAGGTCAGGTGATGGCCTTGATTATAGCATGTACCCTACCCTGTTTAATGCCCTATCCAGGATTAAGTGCATATCATACCTACCCCTCCTTTGGTATTCAATGAGCCACAGATTAAGGAAGCGCCGGTGCGACTCATGGAAACCTTTAACCCCAAATCATAATAAATGTAGTTAATATAATGTAGAGTTGACACTATGTTCAGATAGGTGCATCTGAGTGGGATTTACTAGCATGACAGAGTGTTATATCATATTCGTACTCAAAGTTTAACCAGAAGGCCTTACCTAACCACTATTCTGTATCCAAATACTTTAAAATAAAGGGGCCTGCTTATATTAAAAATTTTGGATAAGAGTATACTCTAACGCTTGACCTTTTATCTAAGTCGTATGTATTATAAATCTATGGTAGTGGTTTATGTGTATGGTATAACGTGTAAGGATTAGGCCATAAACCCCAAAGTCGTTGTATTGAAAGCCTATGGTAATGGTTATAGGTACAAATAGATAGGAAAATAATTATAGTTACAGGACTTTAAATAAACATTGAAATGTGGAGTGGTAATATCGTCATTTTGAAAACTTTAAGTTGAGTGGTAATGACATTTGATGACAGTAAGGACTCTAGCAAACTTTCATAATCAAGCATTATAACAAAAACCCTATCTTTCTTGATTATCGAAGTTATTCAAGGATAAATGTACAAACAAAATTTATTTTTTTAAACAGTTTTTTGAGGTACATTACACATTGTATCCTGAAGCAACTGAGAACCAAACATATGCCCAAAGATATTTCAAGTAAGTTTCCATTCTATTACTCTAGTATTCAAAATTTCTTCCATCAAATGGTTGAATCCCATTTGGAATTTTGTCTTCCATTTCTTCTTAGGATCTTCCTTCCAGTGGCTAAACTGTACTGAAGGTAACCCGCTCTGATACCAATTGTTGATACTGAGAGGGGGGTGAATCAGTATCAAGTACAATTTAAAACCTTTTTCAACTTATAATTAAACCATTCAATTATATCCAATGAGCAATGAACAATAGTATAAGAGTTACACCAATACACCACAATAAACCATGCACAATATATGAGAAATAATCAATAGTTATTGTTCAAAGGAAGTAATGAAAGTCCAAAGGTAGCTACAGCTTCCAAATGTAAAGGGAGGGATAGAACTCCAAGACAAAGAAACAAACATCCAATATCAAGAGAGAGTTGAACTATCCATCCTTTCCCCTTCCTTCCACCCAAGAATATACGAGAGATAATAAAACTTCACATTAAATTATCACCATCAAGCAATCATCACATAGAACCTGATAATGCTTCCTGATACTTCTTCAATTTCTGCAATTCTTCAATTCTTGGAGTAATCTGATCTTGTAGATAATATTACTCAATGTATTCTCTAAAACTCCTCCAAGTTTCACTCCTTGAATCCTCCCCAAAAAGAAGTTATAGAGAGAATGGTAGACCTTGTTCAATTTTGGTTTATTCAAGAGACTGAACTTGTATAGAATGCCCCACGCTCAATATTTAACATCTGATTCGGAAACTCGCACACAAGAAACTAAAGTCTGTAATCCTTCCAATTAAATTCTTCCCACGTCATTTTGGATTCTCGATGAAGAAGTTATGACTATTTTACCAGGAACACATGTTTATTGACTAGCTTTAGGATTGGTCACAAACCCTATCTTCCACAGAGTGTATCTCCATAATTATAGTGAATCAAGATATGGAATTTTTACCACATGTACCTTGATATGTCTTCTCAATACCATAGCAATTTCACCATCTGAATCGTTCTAGAAAAAAATTTATAGCAAAAATGGTAAGATGACCTGAAAATAACATACCTTGGAACACATCACCAAAAGACTTCATCCTCCCTTGAAATCTGGCCTTCTTTACTTCTGATTTCCTATGAAATTCGACTTGTGTATAAAATGAATGTATAATGATATTTATTTATACCATTTATGTCACTTTCTTTTAACATTAGGGCTGACCTGACACTTTCTTATTTTTTAATTATTTTCTTTAATTATCTTCAGGGCCTACATGTACTTCCTTCTTCAATTCACTTTGTCATCTTCAAAAATTCATTTCTCCTAAACCATGAGATCCACATGACATTCCAAATACCACCAGAAACAACATGATGTATAATATCCATCCATGGGTGTTGTATCTGCATGTGCATTTTCCTTCATGTCCAAATACCTTCATCAATCTTGCGGTCCAAAACCTATGACTAGGGTTGACATCAATGACAACAACCAATCTTCCAAAACTTGCAACCTATTCAGTCGATTCTCTCCTTGGACTCAAGTATCCCTTTAATATGTTTATGCCTCTTGCATACAAGTCTTGTTATTAGTTTCTATCAACATAATCCCACTCCTGTAGGAGTGGCTAACATTCCTCCAAAGAAACTGTCTGATTCTTCTACTACAATCTAGCATGATTCAATTTTTGTTGAGTACTACCAAACAAAATTTCAATCTACAATCCTTCTCCTCAAGGAGCTTATGTAAATAGTATCCTTGCGGTAGTAAACACTTTCAACAGGCTTGTATTAGCCTTGTTAATCTAGTCTTGTGATTGTTCTCTAGCCCATCCAATCCTGGTGTTTGAATCATGCTCTAATAAATAGGGTAGGGTAGAATGCCCTCCCCCTTAAGAGTTTTCTAATAGAATTTATTCGACTCTTTCATGAGATCAAGAAAGCCAAGTGTTGTTTCCTACTATGACATGACTCTGTCACACACCCAACACCCTAAGTATCCTTTTAAGGGATGGCGCATAAATTTTCTCTTTCCTACAATTCCATGAATTCTTAGATTAAGGACACCATCGCCTGGTGTTCACCGAGAAATTTCCAACAACTACAACCTTGTCCAAAATCGATCTCTAATCTGAAATTTATGGCCTTTCAAATTTTTTGGGGCATCATTGGCTAATGGCCACCCCCTTATCTGCATGGAATTCACGTGGATTCACTTCCCTCGTACCATCAAACATGGCACTGTCGTGACTCGGTTCATCACCCTCTTGGCGATGATGTGGCTACTACTTGTAGGGAGTATTTCTCGATCTTTACGAATACCGTTCCTTCATCCCTTCGTCATTCTTGCATAGGTCTAAAAATTCCCAGAGACCCAAAGTCCCAGAGTATTTTTCCACTCCAATATCTATGGTTGAGTTCTATCCACCCTTAGATATGATGGTTGAGATCTATCGGCACTTAACCCATAGCTTAGACTTGCCAAGGGGGAAGTGGGTTCCACACCTAACTCGCATCCAATACCATGGCACCACGTGGACCTACCCAATCACATCGCATTACCATGGCATACAGAGGCCCATCCAATCTATGATCGACACTTCAGCAAGGGAATTTTGGCACTTCGACATTTACCACACCCTCCTATATCCTCAAATCACCTAGATCCTTAGAGTCCCAAAGTCTTGAATTTTTGGAACTCCTTACTCCATACTTCAACCTTCGACCTTCGGGATTGTTTCAAA
>SNQJ01S0006370.1:97948-110423 GCA_010110895.2 Picea sitchensis
TTGGACTTTTTATGAAAAATGATTGTCTTTTTACTTATTTATTTATTAATTAATTATACATGTTTATTATTATATTTTATTATCCCTATTTTATTTTTATATACATAATACTTTCTGCGTATTAGATTAGGTTCAATGAGCAACAAAAAAACCTACCAGTGGTCTAGCAATAAACTAATGGATTCCCTATTTCAAATAATGTACTCAAAATAGTGTAAGGTCTAATTGACACCTTTTACTAGGGAGAATCTCTAAAGATTGTATTGGGTATTTATCCCTATACACATAGAGAGGGGAAGACAATTCTACGATCCCTCTACTGGTTATATTTGCATATAAGATTCGTAGATACAACATAAGAGAGGAAAAGGAAATTCTAGCATGTTGGTTGGGTAGAATTATATAAACAAGATTGTAGAAGAAATAAAACAAGGATGAAGGGAATAGTTAGATTGGAGGCTAGGTCAAATGGTAGGAGGAAACAGGGGATGCAGGAAGAAAAGGGGTGAGTTTCAGCCATAGTTTGCAACATAAATAAAAGAGAAGAGAGAAGTGGACTTGCAGTTTCATTGAATTTAAAAACACCTACAGCTTCTGTGAGAAGTAGCTCTTGTGATAATGAAATCAATTTGTAGAAAATCACTGGTAACCCATAATCGTAATTGTTTAAAGAGAAATCATCAAGAATTTTGAGTATTAATGTAATCCCAACTTAGTCTTACACCAGTAGGTATTCTATTAGAAAATGGGTTTGGCTAGTTTGTGTTTTGTTGTTGGATCCTTGTGTAATTTGGAGAAAATCAAGAGATTGTAGAGGTTTCCTGAATATGTAATTCTTACAACTCAGGTGAGAAGAATCTCTTCTGACAATCAAATCAATTTGTAGCAGATCATCGATAACCCATAATCGTAATTGTTTATAGAGAAATCAGCAAGAATTTTGAGTATTAATGTAAGAACTACTCAAACTTACACCAATATGCATTCTATTAGAAAAGGGGTTTGGGTGGTTTGTGTTTTGTTGTAGGATTCTTGTGTAATTTGGAGAAAGGAAAGAGATCATAGAGGTTGCCTGAATATGTAATTCCATTTCTCATTTAGCCAAGTTAACCTTAAGCATATTTGCCTCTTGGTGGGTTGTGTGCACGTATTTATATTAAAACAGGCTCCATTGTGACAAAATAATAAGTAAAGAAGATAATACAAAGAAGATAGATTGGGAACAAGAATGTGTAGTGCACATTCATATTAGATTAAAGGATGAACCTTGTAGGTGAGAAACATTAAAACTGAATCAAGAAAGAAAACAAGAAATCCCAATGACTGATACAACTAGCCAGAACAACTGGAAGTGTACAGTCACATATTGTTGAGGTTACAATTATAATTAACACTCCATCTTAAACTCAATAGTTACAAACATCAACACTTATAATACTCAAGTGTTGTCTCTGAAATCAAAAGAGGTTTTTCCTAACAGATTTGTAAAAATGTCTGTGAGTTGATCTCGTGAACCACAAAATTGAAGTGCAATGTCACCATTATTGACTAGCTCACATATGAAGTGAAAGCAAGTGTCAATGTTCTTTCTTCTCTTATGAAAAACATGGGTTTTCGATTAAGGAATTGTTGAAGAGCTGTCACAGAAGATAGGAGTTGTCTCCTTTTATGTATGTGACATGTCATTCAATAGTCTTCGCGGCCAAATAACTTGACATGAAGTTGAGGTAGCATCGACATACCTTGCCTTTGCAGAAGATATTGAGACAATGGGTTGCTTCTTTGATGCCCAAGAAATCGAGTTTGTGCCCATGTGAAAAGAATATCCTGAGGTGTTTTTCCAGTCATCTAGGATTCCTCCAAAATCGCTATCAGTGTAACCAGAAAGATGATTATCTTCATATTGAGTGTCCCATAAACCAAAATTGAGAGTGCCAACAACATATCTTAGAATCCTTTTCGTCATCTTCCAGTGAGAATCTTTGGGAGATTCTATGAACCTGGAAACAAATTCGGCTGCATACATAATATGAGGCCTAGTTGTTGTAATATACAACAAACTACCTACTAAAATTGTGTACAAGGTATAATCCACTGTAGGGCCTTCATCTTGCTTGCTCAATTTTGTGCCTAGGGGTATAGGAGTTTATGTTGGATTGCAGTCTTCCATGAAAAAACTTTTGATGATGTCTGTTGCATACTTTTGTTGACAGAAAAAAATCCCTTTGGTTAATTGGTCAACCTCAATCCCCAAAAAATATTTCATTATCCCAAGATCTGTCATCTCAAACTCAGATTGCATGGCATGTTTAAAACTGGTTAACTCAAGATTTCCAGTATATATCATGTCATCAACATATAAACATACAATCATAAGTTTACCTTGATGATCTATTTTGGTGTATAGAGATGGCTCATTTTGTCTTCTGTTGAGACCGCTCTTGATCAGGTAAGTGTCAATTCTGTTGTACCAAGATCTTGGAGCTTGCTTTAATCCATACAAGACTTTCTTCACCGATACACTTTGGGTGGCCTCTCTTTGACTTCAAATCCAGGTGGTCGATCCACATAGACCTCTTATTCTAAGACACCATTCAATAAATTTCACTTGACATCCATCTACTATACTTTCCATCTGTGTTGAGTTGTTATGGATAAGAGTCCTTACAATTTTCAACCTTTCTACTGGAGATAAATTTTCACCATAATCAAGGCCTCGCTGTTGTGAGAATCCTTTGGCAACAAGTCTTGCTTTGCGTTTTTCAATCTTCCCCTTTTCATTGAGTTTAGTTTTGTAAACCCACTTGACACCAATACTTTTCTTGTGTCTAGGAAGATTAAGAAGATCCCATGTCTTGTTCTTCTCAATGGATTCAATCTCTTGGTTCATGGCTTGAAACCAATGTGTCTCTTTAGCTTCCTCTTTAAAATATGTAGGTTGACATGACATTAATGAAAAAATATTGTGTTGACCAATATCATCCAACTATGATGGAGTTCTCTCAAGCTTCAAGTTCTTTGATTTTGAAGTTTAGAGGATGAATTTATGCTTGAATAAGAGTTTTCCTGAGGACTTTCAGGATGTGCTTATACCTGCAATCTTGGAAAGACAGGATGATGTGTTTGTTATCTTGAATTTTATGTGTTTTCAGGAAGTGGAAGCAATGGCTTTTGACTGTCCAAAAGACTATTTTCAGACTCACTCCCGAATTGATTTTCAAAAATTTGACATCTCTTCTAAGAATGAGTTTCTCTGAAATCGGATTGTGGAGTCTGTAGGCTTTGGATGTCTCATTGTAGCCAACAAAAATGCATTTCTCACATCTATCATCAAGTTTCTTCCTTAATTAGGAAGGTATGTGAGAGAATGCAATACATCCAAACGTCCAAAGATGAGAAACACTTAGCTTTGTCCCACTCCATGCTTCTTGAGGTACCTTCATCTTGACACTAGTGGTTGGAGATATATTTAGGAGATAAACCGATCCTGCTATTGCTTCAGCCCAAAATAGATTTGACACACATTTATCTCTGAGAATGATTCTTTCCGTGTTCATTATAGTCTGATTTTTCCTCTCAGCCACTAAATTTTGTTGTGGAGTATACCTGGATGTAGTTTGCATGATGAGGCCTTATGATTTGTAGAAATTTGTAAATTTTCTTGAACAATATTCTCCTCCTCCATTTGACTTGAGAATCTTGACATATTTCCCACTCTGTTTTCTAGCTTCAACCTTGAAATATTTGATCTTTGCAAAGGTTTCTGACTTGTGTATGAGGAAATAGATCCATATTTTTTTGCTAAAGTCATAAATAAATATTAGGAAATAAAATCTACCACCTATTGAATTTGTTTTCATTGGTCCACAAAGGTCAGTGTGAACCAACTCTAGGTGTTGTTTGGCTTGAGTAGAGGACTGTGGAAAACTTACTCTCTTATGTTTTCCAAGAATGCAAGACTCACATGGGGGATTTTTCTCTTTGAACATAGGTAGACCTTTGACCATGGAGTGCTTCTATAGAAGGCTTAGACTCTGAAAGGGTAGATGTCCAAATCTTTCATGCCAAACCATAGTTTCATTGGGGGTGGATGCACTTTGTGCATAATATTGGATCAAATTTGCAGTTCTAAGGGTTAGGGGAAACATTCTATTCCTAGTCATGTGGATTTCAGAAATCAATTTTCTACTGGGAGATTTGTCATATATTCTACATGATGCTCCTTCAAAAAGTACCTTATATCCATTTTCAACTAGTTTTCCTACACTTAACAGATTATGTCTTTATTGATACAGTTCATTTTCCTTGAACTTTGACTAAAGAGTCATCTCCAAGTGTAATATCAGATGAAATAAAAGAATCAATGCATGAAAGAAAATCTTTGTTGCCTGTCATGTAGTTTTTGCATCCACTGTCCAACAACCAGAGATCTGTGTGTTGTTCTTCAGTGTTGTGGCATGAGAGAAACATACCATTTGAGTTTTCTCCTTCATGATTTGAGACATGTGCTCTACCTGAGTGTTGATCTACTTGCTTCTTCCAACATTCATATCCATAGTTCCCATACTTTTTGCAGTAGTAGCATTGTATGCTTTCTTTGTCATATGATCTTTTCCCTCTGCCTCTTTGAGGATGGAAATTATGATTATGGTTTTGATGTTTGTGACCTTAACTTGAGTAATTCTTACTTGGAATTCTCCCTCTTCCTCGGTGACCTATGCCTCTATCTCTGCCTCTCCCTCTACTGAAAGAGAATTGAGTCTTGGAGGCATTGGCTATTGACTCATCTTAGAGATGTAGTCTGGTCTCATGTGTCAATAGAGAACCCATTAGTTCATATGTGGAAAAATTTGACAGATCCTTGGATTCAAGGATGACTATAACAACCATTTAGAATTTCTTTGGTACACTTCTAAGGACTTTATAAACAATCCTTTGATTAGGGAAGTCCTCACCAGTCAACCTAATTTGGTTTATAATTCCCATGACTCTGGTCATAAATTGATCAACGTTTTCAGACTCTGTCATTTTAAAGTTTCAAAATGTGTCCTCAAGGTCTACAACTTAATTGTTTTGACCGTATCATTTCCTTAGTAAGTTGTTTGTAGAATGTCTCAAGCCTGTTTTGAAGTAACAACGCCTATGATTTTTGAGAAAATTGAGTCATCCACTGAGTTCTGAATCAAGAAGTTTTCCTTATTCTCTCTTTTCCTCTATTCTTCCTGAGAAACTCTCTCTTGATTGGTCATGGCAGCTAGGGCTACTAGATCTGGTTCCACGTAGCCAAGATCCATTGGATCCCAATACTCTTGTGCTTGTAAGAAGGATCTCATTCTAAGAAACCAAAATTCATAGATCTTTCCTAGAAGAATCGATCCGTGTGTTGGTCCTAAATTGTTAGAGGTGGCAATATTGAAAAGAAATAGAACAAAAAAAATGTTAGGGATTTTCGTGCTTTACCCATTTTCCATGCGTAAAACCAAGTTCGCGATGTTCTCAGTGT
Organism: Picea sitchensis; assembly: GCA_010110895.2. Classification (NCBI taxonomy): domain Eukaryota; kingdom Viridiplantae; phylum Streptophyta; class Pinopsida; order Pinales; family Pinaceae; genus Picea; species Picea sitchensis. The sequence continues at coordinate 103,452 of SNQJ01S0006370.1, forward strand.
GACTTCGGGCCAAAAAGCATGGGGTAGACCACTGCTTTAGCTCTGATCTGGCTGGATCTGACTATCCGAGAATGAGATCTACAGAGTCAAAACTATGAGCTCTATTATTTATCGAATGTAGCCCCTCTAATGGTGGAATTGGGCTATCTGAGTGTACTCGAGAGCCAAAAAAAAATTGAAGTTCATCTTCTCATGTGACGGGGAGGTGAAAATCAGGTGCTTCAGGACTTCGGGCTTCGGGCGTTTCGACGCATGAAGGCCTCAGTTCCTCTAAATAGGCGAATGGTTGAATATCTGAATTGTTGCAAAGATTAACGGTCCTCATTGATCTATGATCAATGGCTCACAATTACTTCAGGAGTTCAGGATTTGAAGCCTTCCACCGCTCTTAATCACAAAACTCTCGAAGTGCCGAAGCGACGTACTATCCGTAGACATGTAGATCCAACGGTCCTTAGACCTCTGCAAACCAACGACCAAGATGTACTTCGGAACTCTGACGTTCAAGAGTTTTCATCTGCTGACTCGAGCTAACCTCTGAAGTGTTGAATCTCCGAAGTGAGAGATCAACCTCCATGTGTCCTCTTGATTGGACGACTGAGACTTACTTCTGAATCCCAGGCTTCGAGAGTTCCGAGATGTGCAACACCACAAACCTCTGAAGTGTTAACTTTTCGAAGTGTTAGATCTGTCGACACGTGTCCTCAACCTTCAATGATTCATATTGACTTCGGGCTCTCGCCAGTGCTCGCTCCAATGCTTCACTTGATAAAATCTTCTGGAGTGCTAAGCCTCCGAAGTGAGACATCCAGTGCCACATGTCTTCTTTGATTGAAGATCCAGATGAACTTCAGGCTTCGGAGCTTCGGGAGTTCTTGCAACACTACACCATATTCTTCCCGAACCTTGAACTAGTGAAGTGGAAAATCCTTCGTCCACATGTCTTCGTCAATCGATGATCCAAATGAATTTTGGGCTTTAGGCCTTCAGGAGTTCTTGCTTGACATGTCTGACTTTCCTTCGAAGTGGCTATCCTATGAAGTGCAGGATCTCCTTCCATGTTCACTTTGTGATCATTGGCCCGGATTTACTCCGACTCTTCAGAGCTTCGAGATTTCTTGACTCAGTAGACCTTCGTTCTTTCGGGGTGTTGATCTTCCGAACTTCCAGAATGACGTCACATTTCCACTGAAACCAATGGCTAATATTAACTTCGGGTAATCGACCCTTCGACGACTGCGACTCCTTCACACTCCTTAGACCTCCAAAGTGCTCTAGCTCCGAAGTGTGGGATCACATGAGGCTTGTCCCTTCTGGCTCCAACGATCCAGATCTACTTCGCGCCTTCCGGACTTTGATAACTTCCTTCTACTATTCCTCCCGAACAATGAACCAGCGAAGCATTGATCGAACGCCACGTGTCCTCTAATCTCATAGACAGGATTTGTTTTCGACTTCGGAACTTCAGAATATTTCGACTCCTTTGCAACCTTTGCACGAAATCTCCAAATACCCAAAGTCTGAAGAACTTCGGCGGTTAAACCCTGCGCACTTTTTCTTGATCCGACAACTACTCTTGCTCTTGTCGAGATCTAACAGTTGAGAATTGTTCGCCTCTTCTGCGTGCTTCTCATCCTTTTTGAGCTTGATTTAATGGCTCAGATCTGTTCCCGTGATTGATATTACGGCTACTGTAGCTACTCCTTTGTTTCTTCTACAACTGCCTCCTGGAGAAGGGACTTCATGAATCTTTAAACGCTTCGTCCTTCTACAACGCTGCTTCCTTGTTCGTTTTTTGTCTCCAAGGATTTTTTAAGCGGACTACTCTCCAAGCTTTGTGAAGATTCTTACCTCTGGCGCTCTCATTTGCAAGACAACGTATTCTCTGTGTTCTTCCTCTTGAGATCGGGCTTCTCTCTAGGCACTGTGAAGAGGCTTACATCCTGAGCTCTGATACCATGAAAAAATAAGAAGTAAAGAAGATAATGTAGAGAAGACAGATTGGGAACAAGAATGTGTAGTGCACATTCGTATTAGATGAAATGATGAACCTTATAGGTGAGAAACATTATTGAATAAAGAAACAAAACAAGAAATCCTAACGACTGATACAGCTAGCCAGAACAATTGGCAGTGTACAGTCACATACTACTGAGGTTACAGTTATAACTAACACATTGGTGTATGTCTATAATGCAAGTTTATTTCCTTCCAACTTTACTTTGATTGTTGAACACTCGTTCTTCTCTTATTCATGTTTCCAATTTTGTCTTCCAACTGTTTCTATACATGTCCCAAAATTTGGGGCGCAAGTTTTCTCACTGTGTATAACCTTAAAGAGATTCTAGGGATGCCAGCTTGTTTTTTATTACCTTGTTTCCAATTGTGCACTTGTGTTTATGGTTAATGAGTTGTACCAGGCAGTGTGTTTTGAATTGATAGTTGTCCTGCATCAATTCTCATGGAGCCCGTTTTCATGCATAACCTAGTTTGTTCGAAAACCTTAAGGGGCACGGCCTCTGTAAAATACAAAAGTTTTGTTTCATTGCGACTTGACTCAAACGAGAACTAACTTTACGGTCATTCGCCTAGTTTTCCTATAACCCGCTTCCATGGCTCTCCTTGTCCTTGAACCGTCTAGATACTTCCTGTCCCTCGGGCTAAAAAACATAATACTCCGGATTTCTACCAGATACAAAAGATTTCTCTGAACGCTAAACAGATGTCACAACAAAACTTTAAGCTGAAAATTACACAGTGAAGGANTCGTTCTTCTCTTATTCATGTTTCCAATTTTGTCTTCCAACTGTTTCTATACATGTCCCAAAATTTGGGGCGCAAGTTTTCTCACTGTGTATAACCTTAAAGAGATTCTAGGGATGCCAGCTTGTTTTTTATTACCTTGTTTCCAATTGTGCACTTGTGTTTATGGTTAATGAGTTGTACCAGGCAGTGTGTTTTGAATTGATAGTTGTCCTGCATCAATTCTCATGGAGCCCGTTTTCATGCATAACCTAGTTTGTTCGAAAACCTTAAGGGGCACGGCCTCTGTAAAATACAAAAGTTTTGTTTCATTGCGACTTGACTCAAACGAGAACTAACTTTACGGTCATTCGCCTAGTTTTCCTATAACCCGCTTCCATGGCTCTCCTTGTCCTTGAACCGTCTAGATACTTCCTGTCCCTCGGGCTAAAAAACATAATACTCCGGATTTCTACCAGATACAAAAGATTTCTCTGAACGCTAAACAGATGTCACAACAAAACTTTAAGCTGAAAATTACACAGTGAAGGAATCACGGGTTTATTAAGCAAATTATTTATCAGTATTTTGAAGCTTTTCAAGAAATACTCAGCAATCTTGTTCTATTTAGATGATCAGCTAGGAACATGGTTTAAATCTCTCAATGGTGTTTAAATCTGTCAACCTAAAGCATAGTTACCAAGTTGGAATTCTAATTCGAATTCAGATTTTATATGAAAAATATTCGATTGGAAAATTTTCAATTCTAACAAAAATCGCCTGTATACTTTGTCAAAACTGGCCAATATTTACCATATACAAAGGGCACTTACACAATTTTTGTAAAATACATCTGTAAATTTTCCAAAGTAATTTGGCAGTGGGCTAACTCAGGAGCAATCTTTTTTTTCAGTTATCTGAGTTATTTTTTCTGTAGATATTTTGGTGATTCGTTTTTTAATTTCCTGACAATCCAGAATTCTGATCTATTTTCTGAGCATCTGAGGTGGTTTAAAATGGGGTAAAAGCTCTAGAATAAAGTTTTGAAATGCACAGAACTTTGATCCATACAAAAATCACACTACCCTGAAAATCTAATTGAATACAAAACTCAGACTACCCTGAAAATCTAATTGAATGCAGACCCATTTTTTTTTTATTTGCCGAAAAAGCAGATCTGTTTTTCTCTGGAGTTAGCCTACTCCAAACCTGCAAACCTACAGAAATTGTTGTTAGCTTGAGAACTTGACAGCATTCAAGCATTCAATCACTGTAGTTAGTTAACCCACAGGACTAAGATTTCCGAGATATTTTATCAGTAATACAAAAATAACCCTTTTGACCAATAATTCGGCCTAATTTAATAGATTGTCGAATTTTGGAGGTTATTTGTCCCATTAAACCTTATGAGTAAGATTATAAACATGAATAGCCACCAACATTTTGACTAAGTTATCAAACACATTGACAACCCATTGAATTACCAATAACAACAAAAGCTTTATAGCGTTGCAAAACGAAATGGAGTAACGAAATTTTAAGATTTCGCTGAACTAAATCTTGGACGAAACTAAATCATCAAGCTGATCTAGTAGGCATTTCCTATAATATATATTCAAGGATCACAGTTGGAGCCTAGAGTTTATAGAAAGACATACTTTCCTCTTGCCATATGACGGTGGAAAGAAATGGACCAGTCCGCAACCAGATTCATTTACTCTGGGTATTAGATCTTGAAAGTATCCAGCACAGTCCTCCTCTTCAATACCTGGCTCCAAAATCCTTCCCAGAACTCTTTGAAGTTGTATCCGCTGTAAAAAGGTCGATGTTATTCACCAACCATGGAATGCTACAGGACCAATGAAGACACCCTATGCAGCGGTACAGAACATTAGAATTGATATCTGTGTACTGGAGGCGTTTTCTCACGTCTAAATCGAATTCGATCAATAACTCGGCCGAACCGAACGGATGGCGAATTTTCGAATTTATTTCAGCGATTCGGCCGAATGGGTAACTGGATCTATAGAACACAATTCACAATTAACAGGAAAGTTCATGTAGCTTACGTGGCAAGTCCCACAGCTCACACTTGTGGATGTCAACCTTGGGAATAATCTCAAGCTCGATCTTCCAATCTTGCACTTTCCTTTTCAAATAATAAGCTATTAGTTTCATCAGTAGGATGAAATCTAAACCCCGGAGCATGGAGGCAAAGATACTGTGGTCATTACAGCTAACTCTGTACTTAATTTACTGTTTCAACCTACAAAAATACAAAAGAAAACGCTAGAAGGTAGAAGCAATGTATTATTCAACTAAAAATGCCCAAACAGATCTCTATTTATGTAGAATTTGTAAACAATAAAAGAACCAGCCAAACGCTTCTACTTCTTTGAATCTTTTCCCTTCAATGAAAGCAAAGAAGCACTGTCACAAACACCCCCAAAGTATGGAATGTTGTTCAAATGTCGAAATAACTTACTACTAATCAGTTGATACCCAAAAACTTCAAACAAGGCCTGTATAAAATATCGTAGCTTTAAGATTTGAATCGATTTACTAGACGGCCACTTCAAACGATGAATAATTGTGTGGAGCCACTGTCGAAGATGAAGCAGCGTACGCCATTATTTATTGCAAAACCTTTCCCTGTATAAAGTTTGCCGCTAGACATACTAAAGGCTATCCATGTTGCATGCGTTTATGCGTAGCAATGCACCGATCGATGGACTTACGCGTACTTTACAGCACTCGTCTACATCGAAATGGAACTGAAATGACTACCGCAGTAACTCTGGGAATTCATCTCGGACTAACCGCTACCCTCGGAACATGCGACTAACAGAACACTCAATGTGATGTTATTGGTTTGGAAGTTTACTAATATCTCTGAGTTGTAATTGTAAACTTAACAAGCTATTAAGTTTGGAAATTTACTAATACCGTTGGGACTAACAAGTTTGGAAATTTACTAATACCTACAAATTTTGGTGTAATAGCGAATCTTAACAAGTCCGATTGAAAACTAAATGAAACCAACATTCTGAATGTTGTGTATCAGGCTGGATATTTATTGCTGCATGGAGATAGCCTATAACATACATAGTGGTAGACCTTGCAGCATACATAGTAGACCTGGCACGATATATCCCCTACCCTGTTAGTTAAAAATACATTAGAGATTGTATTTATCTTTTCATATTTTGAACATTTTTGTATTTCTGTAGTTTATTGTTAAATCTATATAATTGTATAATCAAAGAGTTTTAAAGGTTTTTTTGGATGTTGAATCCATTTATGTTTTCAGAAATGTAATTTAAACAACAAAAAATTGCTATATACTCTAAATTTATATCATTGGATTTGGACATAAAAGACAAAAACATAAAATATGTAGAGAACTCATCATGATAAAAATTCTCAACCAAATTTAGAATAAGATAATTACAAGGTGAACATTCTAGAGATTTGTAGAGATAACTATTTGGGAAAAAGATAACCAGTCAATATTTTTTATTTTATAAAATAAAAAAAATTTCAAGTCCTTGATAATGATCTTTTTCAAAGAGGTTGTTTTATACAGTATATATTTCTGTTACATTATGATGGAGTAGGTATTTTAGAGACCATATGTTATATGGGAGTTATTATAGTTATAATGTAATAGGAGTTATACGATTTATGATGGAGTAGGTATTTGGAGACTATATGTTTTATATAGGAGTTATGATACCCATAATGTAATAGAATATGGGTGAGTCTTACAGAACAAGATAACTTGAATAAATTTTAGTAAGAGACATATTTTATACAGATTTTTTAAAGCGACAATTAACCGATATTGGATCATGATATTTTCAAAGTACGGGTCGAATACTTAGTCTTTTCATAATTTTTAGTAAAAATATATTTCAAAGTTATTTATAAAATTTATGTGTTTGTGGGAGTAAAAAATGGTGATTAATAATTACATGTTAAGTAATATTAAATATTTTTTATAATAGTGTGTACGTTATTTAAATTTAACAATATATACATGATTTCACACAGCATTGAATACTGCACAGTACTGGTAGTTATTGGAAATATATACACCATTTCACGTAGATTTGAATACTCGTTACCTTGAAAAATATAAATAAATAAAAAAGGGTAAATTAAGCGTTGCTTTGAGATAATTAGGTCTATTAATGAAAGTTTTTTTTTTTTTTTTTAATTATTAATTAT
>SNQJ01S0006370.1:110448-123501 GCA_010110895.2 Picea sitchensis
ATGAAGTAGGTTAATTAGGGAGCAATTAAATTTGTTTTTCAGTTACATTTTTGACTTAAATTTGGTTAAATTTTCAAGGATAGTCTAAGTTTTTTTTATGAATCCAAGTTCTATACATTTCAAAACCTTATCCACGAAATTTTGCTCCATTTTAAACCAATTCATAAAATCAATCAAAATCCTAAATTAACAAAAAAAAATTAAAAATAAAATGCCAAAAAATTTTACCTAAAAAATAATTAGAAAAAAAAATTGCTGAAAGTGAACCTACTCCTATTTTTATTCCCAATCACTCCATTTACGTGACTTTAACTTGGTGAATCAAATCGAGAACGTGTGCTTCAACAATTACGAAACGATTAAAATCGACAGCTAAACTGACCAGATTCGACTAAGGTGTTGAACGGTCTTTCTCCGGTAAAAAGAAGACGTTGAACGATCAAAACGATTGTATTCATTCGAAAAAGCAGAAACATGTGTCAGAATGGTTGTATTAATTCGAGAAAGGAGAAACGTTGAATTCATTCGAAAAAGGAGAAACATGGGTCAGAAATTCTCTTCACAAATTATAATTTGATGAATGATATCGTAGTGAGAAGGGCTCACGTTTCTTCTTCTCATGTGCTCTAATAATTACAAAAGGTGTTTTCATGTGCTTTAATAATTATAAAGATTAAGCTTTGTTTAGTTATTCTACTAAATAGTTATTTTTTTTAAATATTTGGTAGTATAAATTTATAAGAATTATTATTTTTGTTGTTTAAAATTTATTTTTGAATGTTGCAATAAAATTAATATGTTGAAAAATTTATGAATTATTAAAACTATACAAGAATAATCACTATAATAATTTATAATAAAAAAATATTATTTAGTAAAACGTTTAACCTATAATTTGACGGCCAAAATGACCAGATTCAAATAAGATGTTAAACGGCCTTTCTCGGATCCAAATAAGACGTTGAACGATCAACATGGTGATATTCTTTCGAAAAAGGAGGAACATGTGTCAGATATTTTCTTCACAAAAATATTTGGAGTCGTCAACTTGACTCCAATTATAGAGGTGTCCGTTTTTCAAAGTAGGAATGTAGTTCATAGTAGTCTTGGTAAAACACTGAATTACAGGAGCCAAACAAAACATGAATCTTCATTCATGTTGTTTGTTTTTTTTTCATATTTTTATATAATTTTGTTTAAAATTTGATTAAAAAATTTTAAATTGTAAATTTAAGTGATTGAATTTATATAATTAAAATGTTTTAGAGTTTTAATGATTAGAAAAGTTGTCTAATAATCATCGGATTGAAAAAATCAAGAAATATACCAATAAGATCTCATCGCACTCCCTTACCTACAAGTCAACGGTCTCCCCTGTACATACAAAAGAATTGATGGTGAAGATTATTGACATGGTTTTGATAACATACTATTCAACATATTTGCATCTATTACTATATGAGTAAACATTCTTTCTATCACTTTTCCCTATATTTGTATCTTGAAAATAATTTTTTCATGGAGAAAAGTAATACATAAAGTAAAATCTCTCGATTCGATTCAAGTGTATGCATAGTAAATTTACAATATTCTCCCTAATAAACTTCCTCATAACATTAAATGAAAATTCACATTTATCGTTTGATTTCGTTTCTTTCTAATGAAAACAATATATATGAGCAATTAACATTTTAATGTCGTTAACTATTGGTTTATACTATTCTCCATTTATATAACAACCCAAAAAGGAAATGTTGTTCTATCTGGTAAGAATCAACTTGTAATTTGTAATATTCCATATTTCTATCTGTTTATGAAATAATATTAGAGCATTTTAGTGAAGAATTTAAATTATATTATATAACATATTATAGTCAAAATAAAAATTCTTTAATTTTAGTAAGTATTCTTTTCTGAAATAATGAGAACTTATCCGAAACAAATTGAGTAGAGAATCAATTCATTTAAACCATAGAACAGAAAATCTAAGATCACTTGTTCCTGTAACCCCCAAGTCTAAATAGTTATTCCATAGGGAATAAAAATTTCAATAACATTTTCGAGATAAATCAGAGTTTGATTTTTTTCAGAACCGCCAAACTCAAATCCTCAGGTGCTCAACAATTTCATTCCTCCTCTATAGTTGTCTCTTCTTGTGTTACTAAGAAGAAGTAATAGTTTTCCTAGGTATTTTTTCAAGTTAGTCTCATCTGTAACCGTAGGGAATCTTCTTGGCCTAACTTTGTGATGGGATTCTCTAATTAGTTTGTCTCTAGTTAAACAAGATAAATTAAAATAATATTTACAAAAATGTTCATCATCATCAATGCTTATGATGATATAATTTTAACATAAGTCTTCTTCTCAAAACACCCTCAATATAAATAATCAAAATTAAAATATTCAAATGTTTATTAATGGAGACACATTACATCCTTCCCCCTTTGAAATGAGTCCTCGATGTTCAAATATGACATCTAATCTCTCGAATAGGAATGGATAAGCCTTCCACATGGCTTATTCCATTTCCTAAGTGGTGTTCTGAGGACTAAAGTGCCTCGACTACACTTTGGCATGAATGATGGCTCTATTCTACAACATAGTTTTCTTCCTATTGAGAATGCATAGCGGTTCCATCTAGAACTTACCTTCTAGTTCCATCTAGATCACATTCCAATTTACAATATTAGTTACATCATGCACATATTTCTTTAATAAGGAAAAATAAAAAACATTGTGTACTTTTAAATTGGTTGGTAGTGCAAGCCGATAGGCCACTGACCCCACTTTGGAAAGGACTTCAAATATCCCACAATACCATGGTGACAATTTGGAAGTATTTCCCAATTTAAATGAACTATTTTTGGGTTTAACTTTTAGATAAACATGATCTCCTACATTGAATTCTTTATGTGTTCTTTTCAATTTTGCAAAACTCTTTTGTCTATCATGTGCACTAATCAAATTATGTTTTTCTTTCTGAACAATTGTTCCCATTTATTTTAACGTGTCGGGACCCAAAATAATCTTTTCAACCGGGATGTCCCAACTAACAGGTGTTTGACATTTTCTACCATACATCACTTCAAAAGGACTCATTTTTAATGATGTATGATAATCATTATTATATGCAAACTCAACTAGATAAAGGTGATATTACCACTTTGTGGAGCAGTCCATTACTTACATCTGCAACAAACCCTCTAAAATTCATTTAGTTATTTCAATTTGACCATCAATTTGAGTATGATATGCTATACTAAAACTCAATTGAGTGTCTAAACCACTGAACAAGGTCTTATAGAAATTCAAAGTGAACTTCATACCCCTGTCTAAAATGATACTTTTTGGTAAACCATGCATTCTAAAAAATTTCCTTCATGAAAATATTTGGAATGTTTATGGCCTTGTGAGTTGGTTTTACAGGAATAAAGTGTGCAGATTTTGAAAGTTTGTCTACTACTACCATTATAGAGTCATTTTTATTCTTAGTTGTAGGTACTCTTGTAATAAATTCCATACTAATCACTTTCCATTTCCATTGAGGAATGGGTATGGACCACAATAATCTCGTTGGGTGATGGTGCTCAACTTTAACTCGCTAGTACTCAAAACACCTAGCCAGATATTCAACGACCTATGTTTTCATCCCTGGCCAAAAATACTCTTTCTTCAAAGCTCTTATAGTCTTTTGGTAATCTAGATGACCTTAATACAATTTCTTATGTACTTCATCTAATATCAAATTCTTTAATTTTGTGTTGTTTGGAACATAAATTCTATTTTTTTACAACACTAATCCTTCCTGATTGTAGCTGAATTTTGATTCTCCCTAAACTGATTGATTATTCTGACATTTTTTCTTAATTTTACTGTAATTTTCATCATTTTATGTTGCTTATGTAATTTTTTGTTTCAGATTAGTTTGTATGTTATTGCTTCAAATTTCATTTTTTTGCTAGGTGCATATGTTATCTTATGTTATCTTGTTTTCTTTTCCTTTAATAGGTTCAATTTCAAAATCACACTCACTTAGGAAATCCAAGCATATAGCTTGTCTTACATTCAAGTTCTTCTCATTGAAAAAATGTTTAAGGATTAAATTATTTTTTTCAACAAAAACCTCTTTCCTAATAAGTAGTGTCGCAACATTTTCAAAGTATGCACAACAACAATAAATTCTATATCATGAGGTGCATAGTTTTCTTCATGAGTTTTTATTTTTCGTGATTCATAATCAACTACATATTCATCCTATGATAAATATCCCAGTAACCCTTCCTTTGAGACATAAATACAGACCAAAAAGTCCTTATGTTGGTTGTCGTTCAATTCTATTGATTGAGAATTCTGTTACATTTAATCATGGACCTAGGAAAACGTAAACTTGTGAAGTATAATGAAAACAATATGCAAGTATCTAGTTTTCTTTTCTTTCATTGAAAATAAATTACTTATTAATCTAATAAACAAAATACTATATTACGAAAAATGAACTGAAATTATAGAAATTAAAATAGTCACCGCTATCCAAGAAATTAACACAGATATGGTTCAAATCATTTAATAAACCATTCACTATATGAAATGAATCAATAACAAAGGCTTGCCTATTCAAGATTTTAATTCATTAAGATTGCAACCAAAACAAGTAATCTATCAATTGAATGATTTATATGAGTAACCAATACTGTATCTTAACACCACACTTAAATGAAAAACTTTGAAGCATACAACTCAAAATCAAACTTAACTAACTATTGCAAAGATAAAATCAAAAAAAAAAAAAAAAGCAATGCACGGAGACCTCCTAGCTCGGTTCCACACTGTTGAATTAAACTATGGAATAAATACTATCGAATTCAAATCTAAACTACAAATTCATCCATGGAATCCACTCACAAAAAACACTTTTGATCATCAGAAACACTTTTATATTAAAATCTCATAATGTTTCCTACAGAAAATTCAGAGTGTTTCAAGCATTAAAACCATGGGTCTTTATACAATTTCGAAAACAAGAATCGTTGAACCCCTTATGTGAATTTCAAAACATAATGCTTTACAATCGCCTTTTTAGAAATGGGAAAGGGAATGCTACATCCACGTTTGAGAAATTCATGGTTGCACACGTGAATTTCTCAAATGACATATGGATATCAAATCTTTGCGATATCTTTAGTATTGATTCACAACTAAACATGTACTCTATTATACTCTACCTCCTGCATTGACCATACCTTTGAATTCTCTTCACTCCTAAACTGGATTGCATTTGATAGGTGGAAATGTTGAAGAAAATAATTTTCCATCTCATCCAACTGATATTTTCACTACATCATACCTACATCTATATGAACTTGCAATTTCGCTACAAAATTAGGTATTGGCATCAAATTAATCTCGTTTCTATAGCTTTCATTTTTAGAATGCTTTTTCGAAGAGAATTTATGAAAATATAGAAAGAAATGGATTTTTTACGTGGTTTCATCCCTTTAGCTTAAAATAATGATTGTATTAATAAATGATGGCAATGGTGAAATAGGTAGTGATTATGACACGTATTTAGGATTATTATAGGTAGGGTAAGAAACTCAAATTGATGACAAAAATAATTATTTTATAAGTTAAACATTACCCCATACCAAATATTTTGTATGTCTTCATGCAAAGACAAAATTGCAAAATTTTGTTTCTTCTTACTCCATAATCTCTTAGGTTTAGATCAAAATATGCCACTTATTCTTTGAAACTTCTTGCTTAGGTATCTTCATAAAAAAGATGGTCTTTTAAATTTCTAACCTTTGCTTTTAGTCTTTTGTTAGCCTCTTTGAGATTTGATTTGCAGTATTTTTGGTTCATCTCTCTATATTTTCTAACATTTTATGATTATGTGCTTTCAAATCTTGATTCTCCTGCTTAATATGACTATCCATAATTTCCAATTCCTTGATTTCTTCTTTTAATTTATGTATTGTATTTTTTTCTTTTTGTTCACACCAAGAGGATAATGGATTGTCAACAAGAAATGGTACCTGGTCCGATTCATTTGTTTGTGCGGAATTCTCTACTAAGCCTTTTTATTCAAGATACATGATTTAGTCACACTCCTCGTGCTATGACATATCAATATATGGGATACTATTTTTTAACCTTTGAGGTGAAGATGTCGATGCATTAACATTTTTTTTTTCTTCTTCTTCAGGAGTAACTATATCCCGTAGACCATCATTTTATCTTTCAGATTCAATAATTTCAATTCTTCGCTCCTATAAAACTTGAACAACCTGATCTTCCAACTGCTTGGTAATTCTTCTAGTAGTTATCCGAGGTATGACTATTTTCTTGTTTACAATTTTGTTTCTTTTAGGATCTTGCATAGAGATGTCAAATTTCTCTTCCCTGTTTTTCTTTAATTTCTCTATTTCCTCTTGCATTGGTTCTTTTTATTTTAATTTTTCTGTTTGCACTAATCCTGAATCATTTTTCTTCTTTTTTGATCCCTTCTTCACTAATTCGTGCAACTTTATTTGAGGCTTAGAATCCAATATCCTATTCCCAACTTTTGCATCTTTGTTGTAGGCTACAATTTCAAAATTTGAATGCTCTTCCTATGAAATCCCAAATGTACCTCACTTGCGCTTTGAACCTTGCACCTTTGTCTCCTTTGGGTTGTCTTTAAAATGATTTCTCATTAGGAATGCTTCCCAATTATAATTTTTCGTATGAAATTTGGTCTCTACTATAATTTTCACGAGCCCGTGATGATATAATCTCTTATGTATTTTTATATGGATATGTTGAATACTAGAAGCCATTTTCTTCAAAATATTGAGTTAAAAATAGGGAAAAGTGATCTTATAACCTTTGAAATGCATCAACAAATGAAAGTGGTAAAATAATACCAAACCATACCTGCCTTCACAGGTCATATATTTTTGCAAAATGAATAGGATATATTTCCATTTCTTCTTCAATGTGGTCATGGGTGTGCCCTTGTGCCAGCTTGCAATTATATTAGGGTTTATGAGGAACTGCTTCCAGGCTTCCCCTCTAAGATTATGGTTTTTAACCAATTTTCTTTGTCTCTGGATAGTTCATTGGCTTATGTAATGAAATACTCTATCAATAACAATTGTACATATCCAACCTGAGGCTCGACCCCATCAAAATGTCTCACAAATACATCCATCATCTCTCTATCAAACCCCTGAAATTTTTGAAAAAATGACATCCATCCTTATTTTTTCACTTTGGATAGGAATAAAAAAACTCAATTCGAGTGGGTTCCTGTAACATCTAGTTCCACCAATCATATTTATACATTGACTTATTCTTTGAGGACACTTGCATGCAAGTGATCTGGTTAAACATTGGTACCTTATGATTATTAGTTTGGTTTACATGATTATGTTATGATTGAGTATTAAAATTGATATTTTAGTTATATTGATGAATAACATTGACAAGTATTATGATGAGGTTTCCTGAGTATGCATGAAACATGATAGGTTGAGGATGTTGATAGCATCAATATACTTCCATGGACTTTGGATTGAGTCAGGGAATGGAGTTTTATTTTTGTTTGAGTACTTGATTTATACGCATAGGTTAGTGATGGTGATTTTAGTATGGGTTTCATGTATATGGATTATTGACATTATCTTTGTCAGTGGATGTAGGCATGGTGACACTTTCTAATCCTACTCACATATGGAGTAAAGGGGTCATACACAAATACTAGGCAGATGAGGAAGAGGTGTGGAAACGTCTCTGTTACATCCTATTAGCACTCCCGTCGTGACCTCAACTGAAGGTTAATGATTACCTTGTTCCGAGAGGTTCACGATGTTGTGAGGAAATACTAAGATAACCTTTCACAAGGATTACTAGGGGGCGTACAATAAGGGGTATACTTTATTCCTCAACAAGTGCTTAATCTCACACAAGGTCAACTAGTGTCGTGTTGACTCCAAGTGTACGAAAAACTTCCAAACTAGTGAATGGCGAGTGACATGCTTGGAGAACGAAAGTGCGTCTTGAAGGGCATGTCACATAAACAATATTGTGAGTGAATAAAAATATATAAGGTCTAGAAAATAAAATCAATGCTTAGACATTGTTAGAAAAAAACATACAATTTATTATCGAATGATAAACTAGAAAACCTAAGAAAGAGTCTAATTCTAAATGTGTAAATAAATAAACTATTAAATGGGTTAAGGAAATTTGGTTAAATAAACATTAGCAAAGGAAGATTAGGAATAAAATTAAAATATATGCACATGTGTGTATGAAAATAATAAAAATAAATTTTAATTAAAATAAAATAAATTCATGAGAGAATAGGTTGTCAACCTTGAGTTAGTATCCTAAGTCAATCAACCTCTAGATCCTAACTAAGAGATGAGTCCTAATCAAACTCAAAATGAAAATTATTTAGGGGACACAATAAAAGAGGGATTGGGGAACTAAGAGACAACTAGGAGGAAATTTAGGAAAAAATTGTGGGTGTGAAGGAAAATGCCTAATTATTTAAATTATAAAGGGATTTAGCATGTGCAATTCGAGGAGAGTGTGACATGTGTTGTGGGTGAATAATATTTAATTTAAGTTAAAAAAAAATAGCTAATTGTGCATGAGATGACATGTGTCAAGGTGAATTTTCCTATATAATGAATGGTGAGGAAGAGAGAAATTACTCAATGGCTAGATGAATGAAATGCTAGTGAAATTTCTATTTGACTAAATTTACTTGTGTGAGTTGGGTTCAAGCTTGTGAAAGAGGTGGAAGCCTCAATTTGCGAGGGTAAGATTGTGCTATTGAGATCTAGGTTTCTATGTGTGGTCCCTTTGCGGCTTGGGGGCTAAGGGAAAGAAGAATACCCCTAGCATTAGGTGGGAGGTACCGATGAAGTTATTCGATTAGCAAGAAGAAGAAAAGGACGCAACACAACCTCCAAGTTGAAGATCAATCTCTCACCGATCAAATTCTGGTTACAATACTCGTTAGAGTTATTTTTATTGTGGAATCGATAAATTATTCATGAGAACTATTGTATATTTTAAGAAAAAAATTTCATATGGATCGTATGGGTAAAACTAGTTAATATTCTTGCATTATGTATTATTTTCGTATATGATTTGAATGGTAGAAGGAAACATTTTATTCTATTGTTATAAAATCATTATATTTGGCTAGACATATTTCATAGTACAATTTATATTTACAAATGATGTTATAAAATGTTTTGAATATCAATAATTTAAGAATCAATAGGTGACATATTGCTCAAATTCCATTTAACCACTTTTATGCACTTGCAAAATTGGTTGATTAGATTAACGTTGATCAGGAAGTGAAAATTTACACAGTGTATTATGTAAGTATACGATTAATAATAGTTGAAGGTATTATTTCAAATGGTTCCAATAAGATCGTAAATAAGCTGGTTGTTACAATATTCATTATTGGTTGTGAAAATATGTAATTAGTAGTTCAATACCGATTTATCAACTGATTAGTTTTCCTTAAAATATTACCATGTATGTGCATATCAATGGTGTTAGGTCATCTTGATGATCCCAAAAATAGTGTACATTGAGGCTCACCATTGTCCGATGGTAGCCCTACAAACACTATACTCTTGGATACGGATCCGTCTAAGTCGGTACGAACATTTAATTGACTAGAAATTCAATTGATTGAAGCGTTAACAAGTACTGGTTATTTTGTTACTGTAGTGTTAGTCAATAGTGAAATTTTTGTATGGGCGCCCTCCGTGTGACTTAGTGCATAACTTATATACATAAATTATCATTTATTAAAATATATAAGAATTATAGAAAGGATAAGAGATGAATTGAATGATTTTCTTTAGGGTATTATATAACATTTATATGTTATTTAATTAATGACTTAATTAAAGTTTTAGTTGAAAATAATTTTTATTAAGCTATTTTGTATTTTGAATTTAGATAAAGAGAAAAGAAATCAATGTTTTTAGTTTTCTTTTATTTAAAAAAAACAAATTATGCTACTTTGTTGTATTTTCTTACCTTTGTGTTGTGTATGGGGTGACATTACATAAGGTATTAGAGGAAGGTTCTACTCTGTGACAGTAAACATGTTACGACTCTCAATGCTTATGTTTAATTAAAGATGTGATACTAATATTATTTAAATTTGTTTCATGGAAGGTATCATGGTTATAGGATGAGGAATGAGTAGACGTTGGGCTGTTAGAGGAAGATGAATTCCTCCTCTGAGTACGTCAAAACCTGAAGGATCTGCTCCACAGTGAAAATGAGAAACTATTTAGCAAGAGAAATTTGTAGTGGGTGACGCCATGGGAATGATGAGGTATTTTCAGAGGTTGTCTAAGACGATGATACAATTCCTTGATCATGATGAGGGAAGGGAGTATGTACCCAATGATGGCTCGTATCTCCCTCTTGTAGTGAGTAGTAGTGTTCATAGAGAACTCGAGATGGTAAAATTTTCCGAGTTCTTGGGTTCTACAGATGGTTTAGCTACCAAATCCTGGTTGGAGAATATTGCAATGTTCTTTGCATTGTGCCATTATACCTCCAACATGAAGGTCCACATGGAGGTATTTCAAATGAAAGGGAGTGCACTTCTTTGGTGGAAGACACTCTTACCACAACTGAACTTGGCCGTTGAAGACGGGTCATGGGAAATGTTCGAGGAAAGATTCTGAGAGAGGTACCTATATGACGAGTTCATTGAGCACCAACATAATCAATTAAACTCTTTACGAAAAGGTAGTCATACAATACTGGAGTATGAGGCCAGGTTCAGGGATTTTCTCAAATACGCTCTGCATCTGAACAGTAAGAAATTAAAGGTTAACAAGTTTGTGTTTGGTTTCAACTTCAGCATTCGTGATAAGGTGAGGATCTTGATGACTCAGAATTTGCACGATGTAGTACATAAATATTTTATTGCTAAAGAAGAGTTGAACAATGGAGGTCATTTCCTCATCGTTTTCTTCTCATGGAATCATGACCTATGTAATAAATCCCCTTCAACAGTTGTATAACATTTTCCTTGTTACATTGATAACATGAATATTTTCATCATAATAGGTTTGTCCATAACATTTTAGCAAAATATAATTATAATGATTAAAGGTTGGGGGAAACAAGGGTTTTACATTTACTCCTATGGAGTTATACTTCGATCTAAAGAATACTACTATGTTGAAAGGCCCAAACTATTAATAGGAAGAAATATGTAGTAATTTTGCAACCATAATGCATGAGGTAAAGTTGCACAACAACAAATCTTGTATGTTTTGTTTCTTCTTCTGTCCCAAGGGTTAGGATATTCAAGGTCTCTACAGACCAGGGTTTTCCCTGTGTTATAGTTCTCTGATAAATGTGTGGGCTCCAACAATAGTATTCGGCCCAATATCCCAGGGCACCAACTAAGGAGGCTAGACCATGCACTTATCCGTACTACCCGACTATCCAGGTACTAGAGAGCATCTTCTCAAGTTTTTTTCTCGGTGGCACTATGGTAGTCAGGAATTTGATCCGTTTATCTACGAAGGGCTTCAGGATATCTAGATCGATTGATATACAAATGTTGTTTGATGCACTACCACTCGAAGGGGTACTAATAGGGGTTACAAGGGTGACCAACAATGTGCGCTAAAGTACCACTTGTAGTTCCTGTGTGTATTATTCCCTGATCATGGATTTATGTGTTGAACAACAGATCTTTGTAGCTTTAAGATGCTGGAATACGTCTCTACCTTGAAAAAAAATAACTCACAATTTTCTGCCAAGGAAAGTGCTTTGATACCACTTGTAAGGTACCATATCTATTATAATAGTCGAAAACATAAATATTGTAGAGAATAATAGCATAACAACACAATAGATGAAACCACAACACCAAAATAATACCTTTATTGACAGGAAACAATGTTAACTTTCCTCTTTGAGGGGGAAACCTCTAGCAGATAAACACTCTATTACAATAATTCTCAAGACAAAACTTCTCATGCCCTCGACTCCTATTTATACTAAATCTATCCATCAAAACAACAATCTAGAGGAAGATATTCTAGAAGCAAAAGCTTCTATTAGGTCTTCTTACATTTGACTCATTCTTCCTTATTTCTAGGCCTTATTAATATTGTCTTTTGTTACATGGAAAATATATTATTCTACCTACGTGAGGGGTTAGGGAGGTTAGGTCCCTAACATTATCTTATTCTTCATATTTCCAATTAGCTTTAGAGTCTTCATCTTCTGATTTGTTGGAGGTTGTCATTAATTTTTCTTGTTCTCCCATTGGGGGATTCGATTCAAAGATACCCTCCATTTTTTTGACCCAAACGAGGACTCCTTTATATTCCTTTCCGTCATATTCCAAAAATTGTTTTCAATTTTTTGATAATATATCTATCTTAAAATATTGAGTTATCCATATTGCCCAAAAAAACTATTTGTGGTGCTTCTTGATTTCTTTGAGCACTTATATTTTGTGATTATGGAATTTGTGGAGGTCTTTGGTAGGATAAGGGTTCTACAAATAACACATCTACCATTTCGGTTAGTTGATGAATTTTATTATTATTATTAATCATCCTCATTGTTTCATTCTTGTCGTCAATGCTTATTTCTAATAGGGTGTGTCATCGTTTCTCATACTCCTCTACTAACCTTTCAATTTGTTCCTCTTTTTTTATTAATTTATTGATATTATTTCTTAATTCATTTTTTTGCTTCTTCTCACACTTTTTGTCCTTCTCATAAATCTTTATGTCCCTTCCCAACCTTACCAAGATGATGTCTTATGATATTCACTTCATCTCAACACCTTTTAGATTTGCATGTAATTTGTCATTGCCAACCATTTTGGAGTTAGGGTTGGCATGTTTCTTTGTAGAAACCACATTTAATTCACTTTATAATGGATATATAAAAAAATTACTTTTTATATAATGTATTTTTTTTATCGAGTCAATAAAATTTTTAGTTTAAGAAATATCATGGGCCAAAACCATGGGCTCTAATACT
>SNQJ01S0006370.1:129107-145180 GCA_010110895.2 Picea sitchensis
GGTTCTAGTGTCACTCTCAACTACAGAAGTTGAATACATGGCAGCCACTCATGCAAGCAAGGAAGCAGTATGGTTACAAAGATTGTGTTCAGGTATTGGGTTGATACAACAAGCAGTGAGATTAGACTTTGACAGACACAGTGCAATATTCCTGGCAAAGAACCCAGCTTATCATTCGAAGACAAAGCATATTGATGTTCAGTATCACTTTGTGAGAGACATGGTTGAGGAAAAGAAGGTGTAGCTGGAAAAGGTTGACACTTTGAAGAATGTTGCAGATTCATTGACAATGTCTGTGAGCATAGAAAAGTTCTCCTGGTGTAGAGAAACAATGGGCATTTCTTCCCTGGATTGTTGACTATATATAATCCCTTGGACCCCTGGATGCAAAGAAAACAACAAGTGGGAGAATGTTGGGTATGTGCTATATTCTTTGCATGTGTGTGTGTGGGCGCGTCAGATACGACAACTGCGTTTGACAATACCAACCACTAGAGATATGTCGTGTGCACCGGGCACTTTCCTAGGGGGGTCTCGGGGGGGGGGGCAAGTATGCCCCCCTAGTTACATGCAGCGTTCGAGGCAGTGCCCCGATTTTTTTTTTTTTGGGTGCTTTTTGCTATTTTTAGCAGATTTGTAAATTAATCCCAGATTAAGGGATTAGGGTTTTGGTATCTACAGAATACCTAAAAACATTTTAGATATTTTATGGTGAATGGTGAAATTCGATATAATGAATATAAGAAAGGTTTTCCTGGTAGAGGGTTTCCGGTATAAAATCTTTTTGTACTTTGTGTATGAGTCATTGATTAATTTTTGTTTTTCTTAAGAATCTATATGCATTGCTTTACTTCATAGGTTTAAAAATTACATAGTGCACATTCATATTAGATGAAAGGATGAACCTTATAGGTGAGAAACATTAAAACTGAGTCAAGAAACAAAACAAGAAATCCCAATGACTGATACAACTAGCCAGAAAAACTAGATGTGTAAAGTCACATATTGTTGAGGTTACAATTATAACTAACACTCCCTCTTAAACTCAATAGTTACAAACATCAACACTTATAATACCCACATGTTGTCTCTGAAAATAAAAAGAGGTTTTTCTTAATGGATTTGTAAAAATGTCTGTGAGTTGATCTCGTGAACCACAAAATTGAAGTGCAATGTCACCATTATTTACTAGCTCGTGTATGAAGTGAAAGAAAGTATCAATGTGCTTTCTTTTCTTATGAAAAACATGGGTTTTGGATCAAACAATTGTTGAAGTGTTGTCAAAGAAGATAGGAGTTGTCTCCTTTTATGTATGTGACATGTCCTTCAATAGTCTTCGCGGCCAGACAGCTTGACATGAAGTTGAGGTAGCTTCGACATACTCTACCTTTGCAAAATATATTGAGACAATGGGTTGCTTCTTTGATGCCCAAGAAATTGGGTTCATGCCCAGGTGAAAAGAATATCCTAAGGTGTTTTTCCAGTTATCTAGGATTCCTACAAAATCACTATCAATGTAACCAGAAAGATGATTATCTTCATACCGAGTGTCCCATAAACCAAAATTGAGAGTGTCAGGAACATATCTCATAATCCTTTTCGCCATCTTCCGGTGAGAATCTTTAGGAGATTCCATGAACCTGGAAACAAATTCGGTTGCATACATAATATAAGGCCTAGTTGTTGTAAGATACAACAAACTACCTACTAAAATTTTGTACAAGGTAGAATCCACTGTAGGGCCTTCATCTTGCTTGCTATATTTTGTGCCTAAGGGTATAGGAGTTTATGTTGGATTGCAGTCTTCCATGAAATTTTTTTTGATGGTGTCTGTTGCATACTTTTGCTGACAAAAAAAAATCCCTTTGGTTAATTGGTCAACCTCAATCCCCAAAAAATATTTCATTATCCCAAGATCTGTCATCTCAAACTTAGATTGCATGGCATGTTTCAAACTGGTTAACTCAAGATTTCCAGTATATATCATGTCATCAACATATAAACACACAATCATAATTTTACCTTGATGATCTATTTTGGTGTATAGAGATGGCTCATTTTGGCTTCTGTTGACACCCCTCTTGATTAGGTAAGTGTCAATTCTATTGTACCAAGATCTTGGAGATTGATTTAATCCATACAAGGCTTTCTTCAAACAATACACTTTGGGTGGCTTCTCTTTGACTTCAAATCCAAGTGGTCGATCCACATAGACCTCTTATTCTGAGACACCATTCAAGAAATTTCACTTGACATCCATCTGCTATACTTTCCATTTGTGTTGAGTTGTTATGGATAAGAGAGTCCTTACAATTTCCAACCTTTCTACTGAAGATAAATTTTCACCATAATCAAGGCCTGGTTGTTGTGAGAATCCTTTGGCAACAAGTCTTGCTTTGTGTTTTTCAATCTTCCCCTTTTCATTGAGTTTAGTTTTGTAAACCCACTTGACACCAGTAATTTTCTTGTGTCTAGGAAGATCAACAAGATCCCATGTCTTGTTTTTCTCAATGGATTCAATCTCTTGGTTCATGGCTTGAACCTAATGTGGCTCTTTAGCTGCCTCTTTAAAATATGTAGGTTGGCATGACATTAATGCAAGAATATTGTGTTAACCAATATCATCCAATTGTTGATGGATTTCTCTCAAGCTTCAAGTTCTCTGATTTTGAAGTTTCGAGGATGAATTTATGCTTGAATAAGAGTTTTCCCGAGGACTTTCAGGATGTGCTTATACCTACACTCTTGGAAGGATAGGTTAATGTGTTTGTTGTCTTGAATTTTATGTGTTTTTAGGAAGTGGAAGCAATGGATTTTGATTGTCCAAAAGACGATTTTCAGACTCACTCCCAAATTGATTTTCAAAAATTTTGACATCTCTTCTAAGAATGAGTTTCTTTGAAATTGGATTGTGGAGTCTGTAGGCTTTCCATGTCTCATTGTAGCCAACAAAAATGCATTTCTCACTTCTATCATCAAGTTTCTTCCTTAATTAGGAAGGTATGTGAGTGAATGCAATACATCCAATTGTCCTAAGATGAGAAACATTTAGCTTTGTCCCACTCCATGCTTCTTGAGGGACCTTCATCTTGACACTAGTGGTTGGCAATATATTTAGGAGATAAATTGATCCTACTACTGCTTCAACCCAAAATAGATTTGACACACATTTATCTCTGAGAATGATTCTTTCCATGTTCATTGTAGTCTGATTTTTCCTCTCAGCCACTCCATTTTGTTGTGGAGTATACCTTGCTATATTTTTCATGATTATGCCTTATGATTTGCAGAAATTTGTAAATTTTTTTGAACAATATTCTCCTCCTCCATTTGACTTGAGAATCTTCACATATTTCCCACTCTGTTTTCCAGCTTCAGCCTTGAAATCTTTGATCTTTACAAAGGTTTTTGACTTGTGTATAAGGAAATAGATCCATATTTTCATGCTAAAGTCATAAATAAATATTAGGAAATAAAAGCTACCACCTATTGAATTTGTTTTCATTGGTCCACAGGGGTCAGTGTGAACCAACTCTAGGTTTTGCTTGGCTTGAGTGGAGGACTGTGGAAAACTTGTTCTCTTATGTTTTCCAAGAATTCAAGACTCACATGGGGGATTTTTCTCTTTGAACATAGGTAGACCTTTGACCATGGAGTGCTTCTATAGAAGACTTAGACTCTGAAAGGGTAGATGTCCAAATATTTCATGCCAAACCATAGTTTCATTGGGGGTGGATCCACTTTGTGCATAATATTGGGTCAAATTTGCAGTTTTAAGAGTTAGGGGAAACATTCTATTCCTAGTCATGTGGATTTCATAAATCAATTTTCTGTTGGGAGATTTATCATATATTCTAGATGATGCTCCTTCAAAAAGTACCTTATATCCATTTTCAACTAGTTTTCCTACACTTAACAGATTATGTCTTTATTGATACAGTTCATTTTCCTTGAACTTTGACTAAAGAGTCATCTCCAAGTGTAATATCAGATGAAATAGAAGAATCAATGCATGAAAGTAAATCTTTGTTACCTGTCATATGGTTTTTCCATCCACTGTCCAACAACCAAAGATTTGTGTGTTGTTCTTCAATGTTGTGGCATGAGAGAAACATACCATTTGAGATTTCTCCTTCATGATTTGAGACATGTGCTCTACCTGAGTGTTGATCTACTTGCTTCTTCCAGCATTCAGATCCATAGTTCCCATACTTTTTGAAGTAGTAGCATTGTATTCTTTCTTTGTCATATGATCTTTTCCCTCTGCCTCTTTGAGGATGGAAATTTTGATTCTGGTTTTGATGTTTGTGACCTTAACTTGAGTAATTGTTACTTGGACTTCTCCCTCTTCCTCGGTGACCTATGCCTCTATCTCTGCCTCTCCCTCTGCTGAAAGAGAATTGAGTCTTGAAGGCATTGGTTATTGACTCATCTTAAAGATGTAGTCTGCTCTCATGTGTCAATAGAGAACCCATTAGTTCATATGTGGAAAAATTTGATAGATCCTTGGATTCAAGGATGACTGTAACAACCATTTCAAATTTATTTGGTAGACTTCTGAGGACTTTCTAAACAATCCTTTGATTAGGGAAGTCCTCACTAGTCAACCTGATCTGGTTGACAATTCCCATGACTCTGGTCATAAGTTGATCAACGTTTTCAGACTCTGTCATTTTTAAAGTCTCAAAATGTGACCTCAAGGTCTTCAGCTTAATTTTTTTGACCCTATAATTTCCTTAGTAAGTTGTTTGTAGAATGTCTCAAGCCTGTTTTGAAGTAACAACGCCTGTGATTTTTGAGAAAATTAAGTCATCCACTGAGTTTTGAATCAATAAATTTTCCTTATTCACTCTTTTCCTCTGTTCTGCCTAAGAAACTCTCTCTTGATTGGTCATGGAAGCTAGGGTTGTTGGATTTGGTTCCACATAGCCAAGATCCATTGGATCTCAATACTCTTGTGCTTGTAAGAAGGATCTCATTCTAAGAGACCAAAATTCATAGTTCTTTCCAAGAATAATCGATCCTTGTGTTGGTCCTAAATTGTTAGAGGTGGCAATATTGAAAAGAAATAGAACAGAAAAAATGTTAGGGATTTTCGTGCTTTACCCATTTCTCGTGTGTAAAACCAAGTCTGCGATGTTCTTAGTGTGACTTCGGGCCAAAAAGCGTGGGGTAGACCACTGCTTTAGCTCTTATCTGGCTCGATCTGACTATTCGAGAACGAGATCTACAGAATCATAACTATGAGCTCTGTTATTTATCGAATGTATCCCCTCTAATGGTGGAATTGGGCTATCTGAGTGTACTCGAGAGCCAAAAAAAAAATTGAAGTTCATCTTCTCATGTGACGGGGAGGTGAAAATCAGGTGCTTCGGGACATCAGGCTTAGGGCGTTTCGACATGTGAAGGCCTCGGTTCCTCTAAATAGGCGAATAGGCGAATATCCGGATTGTTGCAAAGATTAACGGTCCTCATTGATCTATGATAAATGGCTCACAATTACTTCATAAGTTTAGGCTTTGGAGCCTTCCAATGATCTTAATCACGAAACTCCCGAAGTGCTGAAGCAGCGTACTAATCGTAGACATGTAGATCCAACGGTGCTCATACCTCTACAAACCAACGACCAAGATGTACTTCGGAACTCCGACGTTCTAGAGTTTTTGTTTGTTGACTCAGGCTAACCTCTGAAGTGTTGAATTTTCGAAGTGAGAGATCAATCTCCACGTGTCCTCTTGATTGGATGGCTGAGACTTACTTCGAAATCTTGGGCTTCGGGAGTTTCGAGATGCCCAACACCACAAACTTTTGAAGTGTTAACTTTTCGAAGTGTCAGATCTGTCAACACGTGTCCTCAACCTTCAACGATTCATATTGACTTCCGACTCTCGCCAATTCTCGCTCCAATGCTTCACTTCACAAAATATTTTGGAGTGCTAAGCCTCCAAAGTGAGAGATCCAGTGCCACGTGTCTTCTTTGATTGAAGATCCAGATGAACATCAGGCTTCAGAGCTTTGGAAGTTCTTGCAACACTGCACCATATTCTTCTTGAACCTCGAACTAGTGAAGTGGAAGATTCTTCATCCACGTGTCTTCGTCAATGGATGATCCAAATGAATTTTGGGCTTCATGCCTTCAGGAGTTCTTTCTTGACATGCCCGAATTTTCTCCGAAGTGGCTATCCTACGAATTGTAGGATCTCCTTCCATGTGCACTCTGTGATCAATGGCTTGTATTTACTTAGACTCTTCGGAGCTTCGAGATTTCTTGACTCAGCAGACCTTCGTTCTTTCGGGGTGCTGATCTTCCGAACTTTTGGAATGACGTCGTGTGTCCACTAAAACCAATGGCTAATATTAACTTTGGGTAACCAACCCTTCTACGACTGCGACTCCTTCACACTCCTTAGGCCTCCAAAGTTCTCTAGCTCTGAAGTGTGGGATTGCGTGAAGCGTGCCCCCCTTCTAGCTCCAATGATCCAGATCTACTTCATGCCTTTCGAACTTTGATAACTTCCTTCTATTATTCCTCCCGAACAATGAACCAACGAAGTGTTGATCAGATGCCACATGTCCTCTAATCTGATGGACAGGATTTGTTTCGGACTTCGGAACTTCAAAATATTTCGACTCCTTTGCAACCTTTGCACAAAATCACCAAATACGCAAAGTATGAAGAACTTCGACAGTTAAACCTTGCACACTTTTTCTTGATCCAACAACTACTCTTTCTCTTTCCGAGATCTAATAGTTGAGAACTGTTCGCCTCTTCCGCGTGCTCCTCGTCCTTTCTGAGCTTGATTTAATGGCTCATATATGTTCCCGCGACTGATATTATGGCTACTATAGCTGCTCCTTTGTTTCTTCTACAACTTCCTCCTGGAGAAGGAACTTCACGAATCTTTAAATGCTTCGTCCTTCTACAATGCTTCTTCCTTGTTCATTTTTGTCTCCAAGGATTTTTTAAGCGGACTACTCTCCAAGCTCTGTGAAGATTCTTACCTCTGGCGCTCTCATTTGCGAGACAACGTATTCTTTGCGTTCTTCCTCTTGAGATCGGGCTTCTCTCTAGGCATTGTAAAGAGGCTTACATCCTGAGCTCTGATACCATGACAAAATAAGAAGTAAAGAAGATAATGCAAAGAAGACAGATTGGGAACAAGAATGTGTAGTGCGCATTCGTATTAGATGAAATGATGAACCTTATAGGTGAGAAACATTATTGAATCAAGAAACAAAACAAGAAATCCTAACGACTGATACAGCTAGCCTAAACAATTGGCAGTGTACATTCACATACTATTGAGGTTACAGTTATAACTAACACATTGTTGTGTGTCTATAATGCGAGTTTATTTCCTTCCAACTTTACTTTGATTGTTGAACACTCCTTTGATTGTTGAGTGCCTTAAAATAGCAGCCCTCAGTCGTTCTTCTCTTATTCATGTTTCCAATTTTGTCTTCCAACTGTTTCTATACATGTCCCAAAATTTGGGGCGCAAGTTTTCTCACTGTGTATAACCTTAAAGAGATTCTAGGGATGCCAGCTTGTTTTTTATTACCTTGTTTCCAATTGTGCACTTGTGTTTATGGTTAATGAGTTGTACCAGGCAGTGTGTTTTGAATTGATAGTTGTCCTGCATCAATTCTCATGGAGCCCGTTTTCATGCATAACCTAGTTTGTTCGAAAACCTTAAGGGGCACGGCCTCTGTAAAATACAAAAGTTTTGTTTCATTGCGACTTGACTCAAACGAGAACTAACTTTACGGTCATTCGCCTAGTTTTCCTATAACCCGCTTCCATGGCTCTCCTTGTCCTTGAACCGTCTAGATACTTCCTGTCCCTCGGGCTAAAAAACATAATACTCCGGATTTCTACCAGATACAAAAGATTTCTCTGAACGCTAAACAGATGTCACAACAAAACTTTAAGCTGAAAATTACACAGTGAAGGAATCACGGGTTTATTAAGCAAATTATTTATCAGTATTTTGAAACTTTTCAAGAAATACTCAGCAATCTTGTTCTATTTAGATGATCAGCTAGGAACATGGTTTAAATCTCTCAACGGTGTTTAAATCTGTCAACCTAAAGCATAGTTACCAAGTTGGAATTCTAATTCGAATTCAGATTTTATATGAAAAATATTCGATTGGAAAATTTTCAATTCTAACAAAAATCTCCTGTATACTTTGTCAAAACTGGCCAATATTTACCATATCCAAAATCTCCTGTATACTTTGTCAAAACTGGCCAATAATTACCATATCCAAAGGGCGCTTACACAATTTTTGTAAAATACATCTGTAAATTTTTCAAAGTAATTTGGGATTGGGCTAATTCTGGAGCGATCTTTTTTCCTAGTTATCTGAGTTATTTTTCCTGTATGTAGATATTCAGGTGTTTTGCTTTTAAATTTCAGGTTAATCGAAAACTCTGATCTATTTTTTGAGCATCTGGGTTGGTTTAAAATGGGGTAAAACTCTTAGAATAAGGTTTTGAAATGCACAGAACTTTGATCCATACAAAACTCAAATTACCCTGAAAATCTAACTAAATGCAAGCCCATTTTTGTTTTTTTTGCCCAAAAAGCAGATCTGTTTTGCTCCGGAGTTACCCTACTCTGAAACCTACAAACCTACAAAAATTGTTGTTAGCCTGAGAACTTGACAGCATTCAAGCACTGTAGTTAGTTAACCCACAGGACTAAGATTTCCGAGATATTTGATCAGTAATACAAAAATAACCCTTTTGACCAATAATTCGGCCTAATTTAATAGATTGTCGAATTTTGGAGGTTATTTGTGCCATTAAACGTTATGAGTCAGATTATAAACATGAATAGCCACCAACATTTTGACTAAGTTATCAAACACATTGACAACCCATTGAATTACCAATAACAACAAAAGCGTTGCAAAACGAAATGGAGTAACGAAATTTTAAGATTTCGCTGAACTAAATCTTGGACGAAACTAAATCATCAAGCTGATCTTGTAGGCATTTCCTATAATATATATTCAAGGGTCACAGTTGGAGCCTAGAGTTTATAGAAAGACATAATTTCCTCTTGCCATATGACGGTGGAAAGAACTGGACCAGTCCCCAACCAGATTCATTTACTCTGGGTATTAGATCTTGAAAGTATCCAGCACAGTCTTCCTCTTTAATACCTGGCTCCAAAATCCTTCCCAGAACTCTTAGAAGTTGTATCCTCTGTAAAAAGGTCGATGTTATTCACCAACCATGGATGCTACAGGACCAATGAAGACACCCTATGCAGCGGTACAGAACATTGGAATTGATATCTGTGTACTGGAGGCGTTTGCTCACGTCTTTTTTATTTTATTCAAAGAGGAATCGAATTCGATCAATAACTCGGCCGAACCGAACGGATGGCGAATTTTCGAATTTATTTCAGCGATTCGGCCGAATGGGTAACTGGATCTATAGAACACAATTCACAATTAACAGGAAAGTTCATGTAGCTTACATAGCAAGTCCCACAGCTCACACTTGTGGATGTCAACCTTGGGAATAATTTCAAGCTCGATCTTCCAATCTTGCACTTTCCTTTTCAAATAATAAGCTATTAGTTTCATCAGTAGGATGAAATCTAAACCCCGGAGCATGGAGGCAAAGATACTGTGGTCATTACAGCTAACTCTGTACTTAATTTACTGTTTAAACCTACAAAAATGCAAAAGAAAACGCTAGAAGGTAGAAGCAATGTATTATTCAACTAAAATTGCCCAAACAGATCTCTATTTATGTAGAATTTGTAAACAATAAAAGAACCAGGCAAACGCTTCTACTTCTTTGAACCTTTTCCCTTCAATGAAAGCAAAGAAGCACTGTCACAAACACCCCCAAAATATGGAATGTTGTTCAAATGTCGAAATAACTTACTACTAATCAGTTGATACCCAAAAACTTCAAACAAGACCTGTATAAAATATCGTAGCTTTAAGATTTGAATCGATTTACTTAGCTTTAAGATCTGAATCGATTTGAATCGTAGCAATGCACCGATCGATGGACTTACGCGTACTTTACAGCACTCGTCTACATCGAAATGGAACTGAAATGACTACCGCAGTAACTCTGGGAATTCATCTCGGACTAACCGCTACCCTCGGAACATGCAACTAACAGAACACTCAATGTGATGTTATTGGTTTGGATGTTTACTAATATCTCTGAGTTGTAATTGTAAACTTAACAAGGTATTAGAACTTTGGTCCAGATTCAATTCTCCGGAGTTACATGGGAAGAAATATTGGACTAACAACTACACCGCTGGGACTAACAAGTTTGGAAATTTACTAATACCTACAAATTTTGGTGTAATAGCGAATCTTAACNCTACAAAAATGCAAAAGAAAACGCTAGAAGGTAGAAGCAATGTATTATTCAACTAAAATTGCCCAAACAGATCTCTATTTATGTAGAATTTGTAAACAATAAAAGAACCAGGCAAACGCTTCTACTTCTTTGAACCTTTTCCCTTCAATGAAAGCAAAGAAGCACTGTCACAAACACCCCCAAAATATGGAATGTTGTTCAAATGTCGAAATAACTTACTACTAATCAGTTGATACCCAAAAACTTCAAACAAGACCTGTATAAAATATCGTAGCTTTAAGATTTGAATCGATTTACTTAGCTTTAAGATCTGAATCGATTTGAATCGTAGCAATGCACCGATCGATGGACTTACGCGTACTTTACAGCACTCGTCTACATCGAAATGGAACTGAAATGACTACCGCAGTAACTCTGGGAATTCATCTCGGACTAACCGCTACCCTCGGAACATGCAACTAACAGAACACTCAATGTGATGTTATTGGTTTGGATGTTTACTAATATCTCTGAGTTGTAATTGTAAACTTAACAAGGTATTAGAACTTTGGTCCAGATTCAATTCTCCGGAGTTACATGGGAAGAAATATTGGACTAACAACTACACCGCTGGGACTAACAAGTTTGGAAATTTACTAATACCTACAAATTTTGGTGTAATAGCGAATCTTAACAAGTCCGATTGACAAAATGAAACCAACATTCTGAATGCTGTGCAGTGTGTATCAGGCTTGATATTTTTTGCTGCATCGAGATTGCCTGTAGCATACATAGTAGTAGACCTTGCAGCATACATGGTAAACCTGGCACGATATATCCCCTACCCTGTTAGTTAAAAATACATTAGAGATTATATTTATTTTTTCATATTTTGAACATTTTTGTATTTCTGTAGTTTATTGTTAGATCTGCATAATTGTATAATCAGAGTGTTTTAGGAGTGTTTTTGGATGTTGAATTTATTTATGTTTTCAGAAATGTAATTTAAACAATAAAAAATTGCTATATTTTCTAAATTTATATCATTAAATTTAGAAAAAAAAAACCCTAAAACATAAAATATGTAGAGAATGCCCTTGATTATAGATACATCATGAGAAAAATTCTCAACCAAATTTAAAATAAGGTAATTACAAGGTGAGCATTCTAGAGATTTGTAGAGATAACTATTTGGGAGAAAGATAACCATTCAATATTTTTATTTTATAAAATAAAAAAAGTTCAAATCCTTAATAATGATCTTTTTCAAAGAGGTTGTTTTATACAGTATATATTTTTGTTACATTATGATGGAGTAGGTATTTTAGAGACCATATGTTATATGGGAGTTATTATAGTTATAATGTAATAGAAGTTATACGATTTATGATGGACTAGTTATTTGGAGACTATATGTTTTATATAGGAGTTATGATACCCATAATGTAATAGAATATGGGTGATGTTGGTGACGTGGATCTCCGGAGTTATTAATCTCCCCTGCCATAACTTTCTCAACTACTCTCACCGCTCCTGCATTCAATTTCTTCCCTCCTTCTACATTCTTCTATGTACTCTTCTGTCAGTTAGCGTTTTCGTGAAGCTTCCTCTGTTTCAAAAATAACTCTGTTTTTGTAAATGCAGCGGCTGCTAAATACTCTGTTCTCTGTAGCGCTCCTCTTACTCTGTTTTTGTAAGAGATGTACTCTGTTTTATTCCTCTAATATAAACTGTAGTGTTTTTTCTTTGTTTTTCTGTGTGGGCATTTTGTCAATAGATGCGTGAGCTCCAGCAAAGTGGTATCAGAGCTTTCAGAACCTGAACCAAGTCCACCGCCCTGAGATGCGATGGTTTGCTTATCGCCTACAGTACTTGTGAAATTTGCACGCTCTCCCAACTCGTCCACTGCCATAATCACGGTCCCAAGCCTCGCTACGATCTCTGTGAGAAGGCATGCAACTGTTGCGAGAGGAGCGGTGTNACAAGGTATTAGAACTTTGGTCCAGATTCAATTCTCCGGAGTTACATGGGAAGAAATATTGGACTAACAACTACACCGCTGGGACTAACAAGTTTGGAAATTTACTAATACCTACAAATTTTGGTGTAATAGCGAATCTTAACCAGTCCGATTGACAACTAAATGAAACCAACATTCTGAATGCTGTGCAGTGTGTATCAGGCTGGATATTTATTGCTGCATGGAGATAGCCTGTAGCATACATAGTAGTAGACCTTGCAGCATACATAGTAGACCTAGCACGATATATCCCCTACCCTGTTAGTTAAAAATACATTAGAGATTATATTTATCTTTTGATATTTTGAATATTTTTGTATTTTTTTTTGTAGTTTATTGTTAAATTTACATAATTGTATAATCAGAGCGTTTTAAGGGTTTTTTTGATGTTGAATCCATTTATGTTTTCAGAAATGTAATTTAAATAACAAAAAATTGTTATATACTCTAAATTTATATCATTGAATTTGGACCAAAAAAAAAACAAAAACATAGAATATATAGAGAAAACTCTTGATTATAAATACATCATGAGAAAAATTCTCAACCAAATTTAGAATAAGATAATTACAAGGTGAACATTCTAGAAATTTGTAGAAATAACTATTTGGGAAAAAGATAACCAGTCAATATTTTTTATTTTATAAAATAAAAAAAAGTTCAAATCCTTGATAATGATCTTTTTCAAAGAGGTTGTTTTATACAGTATATATTTCTGTTACATTATGATGGAGTAGGTATTTTAAAGACCATATGTTATATGGGAGTTATTATAGTTATAATGTAATAGGAGTTATACGATTTATGATGGAGTAGGTATTTGGAGACTATATGTTTTATATAGGAGTTATGATACCCATAATGTAATAGAATATGGGTGAGTCTTACAGAACAAGATAACTTGAATAAATTTTAGTAAGAGACATATTTTATACAGATTTTTTAACGCGACAATTAACCGATATTGGATCATGATATTTTCAAAGCGATAATTAACCGATATGCGATCATGATATTTTCAAAGTTACGGGTCGAATACTTAGTCTTTTCATAATTTTTAGTAAAAATATATTTCAAAGTTATTTATAAAACTTATGTGTTTGTGGGAGTAAAAAATGGTGATTAATAATTACATGTTAAGTAATATTAAATATTTTTTATAATAGTGTGTACGTTATTTAAATTTAACAATATATACATGATTTCACAAAGCATTGAATACTGCACAGTACTGGTAGTTATTGGAAATATATACACCATTTCACGTAGCTTTGAATACTCGTTACTTTGAAAAATATAAATAAATAAAAAAAGGGTAAATTCAACGTTGCTTTGAGATAATTAGTTCTATTAATGAAAGTTTGTTTTTTTTATTTATTTATTATGAAGTAGGTTAATTAGGGAGCAATTAAATCTGTTTTTCAGTTACATTTTTGAATTAAATTTGGTTAGATTTTCAAGGGTAATCTAAGTTTTTTATGAATCCAAGTTCTATCCATTTCAAAACTTTATCCACGGAATTTTTCTCCATTTTAAACCAATTCATAAAATAAATCAAAATCCTAAATTAACAAAAAAAAAATTAAAAATAAAATGCCAAAAAAAATTACCTAAAGAATAATTAGAAAAAAAGATTGCTCAAAGTTAACCTACTCCTTTTTTTATTCCCAATTACTCCATTTACGTGACTTTACCTTGGTGAATCAAATCGAGAACGTGTGCTTCAACAATTACGAAATGATTAAAATCGACAGCTAAACTGACCAGGTTCGACTAAGGTGTTGAACGGTCTTTCTCCGGTAAAAAGAAGACGTTGAACGATCAAAACGATTGTATTCATTCGAAAAAGCAGAAACATGTGTCAGAATGGTTGTATTAATTCGAGAAAGGAGAAACGTTGTATTCATTCGAAAAAGGAGAAACATGGGTCAAAAATTCTCTTCACAAATTATAATTTGATGAATGATATCGTAGTGAGAAGGGCTCACGTTTATTCTTCTCATGTGCTTTAATAATTACAAAATGTGTTTTCATGTGCATTAATAATTACACAGTTTAAGTTTTGTTCAGTTATTCTATTATATGGTTTTTTAAATTTCTAAGAATTAATTTTTTTTTCTTTAAAGTTTATTTTTAATGTCAAAATAAAATCAATTTTTTTTTTTTTAAGTATTAAAATTATTAAAAAATAATCACTAAAATGTATTTATCTAATAATTTCATGTCATTTGGTAAAACGTTTAACCTATAATTTGACGGCCAAAATGACCAGATTCAAATAAGGTGTTAAACGGCCTTTCTCGGATCCAAATAAGACGCTGAAGGATCAACATGGTGGTATTCTTTCGAAAAAGGAGAAACATGTGTCAGATATTTTCTTCACAAAAATATTTGGAGTCGTCAACTTGGCTCCAATTATAGAGGTGTCCGTTTTTCAAAGTAGGAATGTAGTTCATAGTAGTCTTGGTAAAACACTGAATTACAGGAGCGAAACAAAACTGAATTATATATTCATGTTGTTTGGTTTTTTTTCATATTTTTATATAATTTTGTCTAAAATTAAAATTTGATTAAAAAATTTTAAATTGTAAATTTCAGTGATTGAATATATATAATTAAAATGTTTTAGAGTTTCTCAGAAAAATGTTTGAAAAAGTTGTCCAATAACCATCAGAATAAAAAAATCAAGAAATATAAGAATAAGATTTCATGGCGCTCCCTTACCTACAAATCAACGGTCTCCCCTATACATACAAAAGAATTGATGGTGAATATGATTGACATGGTTTTGATAACATACTATTCAACATATTTGCATCAACATGCATCTATTACTATATGAGTAAACATTCTTTCTATCTCTTTTCCTTATATTTGTATCTTGAAAATAATCTTTTCATGGAGAAAAGTAATACATAAAATAAAAGCTCTTGATTCAAGTGTATGCATAGTAAATTTACAATATTCTCCTTAATAAACTTCTTCATAACATTAAATGAAAATTCACATCTATCCTTTGATTTCGTTTCTTTCTAATAAAAACAATATATATATATATATATATATATATATAAAAGCAATTAATATTCTAGTGTCGTTAACTATTGGTTTATACTATTGTCCCCTTGTAATATTTCATATTTTTATCTGTTTATGAAATAACATTAGAGCATTCTAGTGAAGAATTTAAATTATATTATATAACATATCATAGCATAACAAAAACTCTTTAGTTTTAGTAAGTATTCTTTTTTGAAATAATGAGAACTTATCCGAAACAAATTGAGTAGAGAACCAATTCCTTTAAATCATAGACTAGAAAATCCAAGATCGCTTGTTTCTGTAACCCCCAAGTTTAAATCGTTATTCCATAGGGAATAAAAATTTCAATAGCTTTCTCAAGATAAATCAGAGTTTGATTTTTTCTCAGAACCCCCAAACTCAAATCCTCAGGTACTCAACAATTTCCTTCCTCCTCTATAGTTGTCTGTTCTTGTGTTACTAAGAAGAAGTAATAATTTTCCTAGGTATTTTTCCAGGTTAGTCTCATCAGTAACCGTAGGGAATCTTCTTGGCCTAACTTTGTGCTCGGATTCTCTAATTAGTTTGTCTCTAGTTAAAAAAGATAAATTAAAATAATATTTACAAAAATGTTCATCATCATCAATGCTTATGATGATATAATTTTAGCGTAAGTCTTCTTCTCAAA
>SNQJ01S0006371.1:11454-39548 GCA_010110895.2 Picea sitchensis
AGAGCAAGCCATGTTGACAGGTAAGGATGTCAATGAGATTATGAGAGTTGCGTTCATCATAGAACCAGTGGTGAAGAAGTTCAGAACTGGGGTCTCACCGAGTAAAGTTTTGAATCCCTAACCCCTTTCATCCGTCATCCTCCGCACTCGCTCAACGGTCTGAGAAACCCCAGTTATCCATATTTAGGACGACCCTAAGCCTGACACTCTTCCATCCACCATCATCATCGAGAACCCTCCATCACCACCACAACCCCAGTCTCCACCCCTACAAACCACTAGTCCACAGTCCCAGTACAAGTTGTGCAAGCTACAGAAGAAGCTGGATACTAGAGAAAGGAGAAGCAACATAAATCAGTTGCAAAAAGGACAACGCAATGCCAACAAAGAAAAAGCGGTTGCAACAAAACAAGAAAGTGTGTAAGACAAATCCATAAGACACGACTTAGATTATATATAGGGATGGATATAATTGTAAAAGGGTTGTTGTTGTTGTTGGTTGGTTGGTTGGGTTTTTCTAGTATTGCAAGTGTAAGATTTGGTCATAGTTATTGTTTACTGTTGAGAAGTCAGATTTTGAGTCTGTAATGTAATATGTATACCATTTTTGGGATTTAGAGCTCTGCAACGTGAGTCCAAATCCATGATTCTATAACAAAGCATTACTATGTATCTCTGATATTGTAATGGAGAAAGAACCGAAGATAATACATGAAGAAGGATAAAAAATTTCAAAATATGCTGCGTCTTTTTGTGTTTATCCTTATGCATTGTATCTTTAGAGTACTTATTTATGGTTCATCAGTTCCACATGATGTCTCTGTGTTTGAATTCTTTTCTAGAACATAAGTAGCTTTAGTTCTTGCGTATATGAGTTCAGATCTATTTTGTAGTTAGATGTCTTGCGCAAGAACAGGATGAATCTGGAAGATTATGTGAATCCTACTAAGTATTTTCCTTGCCATTCTGTATCCATTTGTCTCAGTAACTCTTCAGGTGAGACTTCTTCTCTTTGGAGGAGATGAAAATGACAGAGCTCTAGAATACATGGTACCTTTTGTTGGTAACCTGAGAAGGACCCTGGTCTAATCAATCTTGTGCCAATAGTCCGTACAACTAGAGGAGGGGCATGATTTCCAAGGAAGGAGAGGGTCGCTACAACTAAAGGAGGACACCATTTCCAAGAGGAGAAGAGGGTACACTTTTCCAGAAATTGCAGCATTAAATGTTGAGTTGACAACGGTTATAAAAGAGGTTGCACAACACTATTTTAGAGGCCGTACAACTGTATAGAGACACATAAATTGAGGCAAGAGGATGGCACAATTTTCTAAGTGTCTTGTTGTATAAAATTAGTGCAGAACAATACTGCTTAAGTGCACATAATTTGAGGTTGTATTTTCTGTTAAAGGGACTATACATTGTAGAAAATAAGGTCTGTTTTGTGTTGTTTTTAGCACGCAAATCGAGGAATTCTGTTGGACATACTTCTAGAATTTATTGTTGTAAACTATGATATAAAACTTCTCCGAGCTCAATAAAAATTATCTCCTTAAACTGTCATTTTTCTTGTGTATTCTTCAAGGGGCATTGCATATAATTTATGGTGCCAAATGTGTTATTTTGTCTGATGCTATAAATTATTTCCGCTGCTAATTTAGTTTCAGATCTATGTCATTCAGTGTTTATTCTCATTAAGTGCAATTCAGAAGTATGACATAGTGTATTAATGAGCTATATTTTCAACAATTTATGTATCAGGTAATGAAAAACAGAAAACTAGTGTTCCAATATATCTTACTAGCAATGTAAGGGTACTTCTATTGAGTGTTTGTAAATTTCTAAGTAGTCCTTAGTCATGTTGTCTATTTTTGTATGTTGTGTTGGACTATTGATGGAGGTGCATTGTGTTAGGGATGCAATACTTTTATAATCTTAAGGTTTTGTAATGTCAACAATATAAATTTATATTCATGATTGATCCACTTCCTTACTTAGTGAGAGGATGTTGAAGAGATTGAGGTCTCACGAAATAATTTAGGAATTGTGTACCATTACTCTTGAATTTTTACAAGAACATTCTATGGTATTTATAAGTAAATTCCATGTCTATCACATAGGCATGGATTACCAAATAGGGAATCAAATACTAATATTGGAGCCATAGAAAAAAAGCACATAATCATGAAATGGCTTGATGGAATAAGGAAATTGACATTATCTAGTGATTGTCAATCCTTATCCTTCATCCAATCACTAAGGAAAACACCACTTAAGAGAGGTTTTTTGTGTTGCAAAATATGAAGGTTTTAGCAGATGTTAATTATAACTGAAAATTATGGGTGGCCAAAGGTTTTAATTCAGTTTTTTTTTTTTCAAGTGCACTTAAAACAATAAGTTGCATTGGCATGTAACTATTTCATATGAATACATGCATATTATATATTTTGAAAGAACTGGTGCTTATAATATATTTTAAAAGCATAAGTAAAGCTAATGAACCAAGCCTCCACATCTAATACCAAGGCAATTCAATCCATACTGTCAATAGGAGGAGATGCCATCAGAGGTGATTCACTTACCCGCCATTCCCTTCGACTCCTGCTATACTAAATGAACTTAGATAGTTGCTTGCCCGCTTCCCTCTCTGCTACCCAAGAACTAGACCTCTCTCTTTTCCCACCCCCAACTTGACCCTAAATGACGATTGAATATTTGGTATGGTATGTATCGCTCCAAATCATGCCCCCCTTTCATGAATCTTTCACATGGACGAGTGTGGATTTTCATTATAAGTGTTATTTCATCCAACACAAAAAGATCTAGTTTACTCAATGATTACCTTTAGGTTTCGAACTCCATATGGGGAAGGAGTGTTGTTGTTTGTAGGGTCTTAATTCCTGACATGAACCCACTTTGCATTCAAATTGTGATAATTTGATGATCTATAAAACTAAACATTTTTTTTTCTCTCAACCCTATATAAAGGACTTCATTCCTTAACAAACTTATTCTTTCTTGGGCTAGTTACTTGGAGATATTTAGGTCCATCCACTAACTATGACTTCCCTCCAACATCCATGATAAAAAACCAGATTCATATTTCCTCAATCTCATAATCAATAGTAATATGTCTCAAATCACTTTAGGGAAAATTTGTTGGATTGTGAAAAACCAAACTAAAACGTAAAATCATTAAACTAATATAATAAAGCACAAAATTAAGAGAACATGAAACAAACTTGCAACTAAATGACAAAACAAAAAAAAACTACTTATGAAACCAAGGATAAAAGTGAATGAATGAAAAAGAAAACACTAATCTACAAAAACAATGAAATCCTAATGCACAAGCTAGTCCACCTTTGCATATTAGATATTTTGAAAGCATAGGTGCATATTAGATATTTTGAAAGAACTGATGTGTATTACCAATTCATCAACATCAGTGTCTGGATATCTTTGTGCACCACAAAGTCTTCGTAACAATAATGGTAATGGTAATGGAAATCGTAATAGTATCATTGGAAAGAACAATGTGGTTCTTGTAGTTTGGAGCACTGGGTTTTTTATTATGCTCATTAGCACTAGTGCATTAGTACATGCATATCATACTAGTGTGAAATGATCATTTAAATGCATTGATGCATAAAAATCATTAAAAAACACTGGTGCATAAATATGAATAAAATGCACTATTTTGTTCAATTGAATACAATGCACCAATACGATATGTTACATTGAATTTTGCCAAGTTGTGGATATGCAAATGCAAGTTCTTATTCTTTGATAAAATTTCAATTATTCATTAGAAAATCAAATATCTTTTGTAATAATATTTTTCTTATATATTGTAATTAATGTGTTTAGACATAATCATTGAATTTATGCATCGTATTGTTTAAACAAATATACTAGCTAATTACACATTTGTTTATTGTATTAACGTAAATCATTGCAATGTAACATTTTACAACATTGGAGATTGCAATAAAATAAGAAACCCACTTTCCTATATATCAATAATGAACCCTTCATGATACAAAATGGGACAATATAAATCTCCATGATAATCAAAATGTCAATAAATATTTTTTTATACTTATCGGTAACCCATCATCATACCAATTGGGACAATATGTCCACATTAAACAAAACGTTTGATTTTTACAAACAAACATTCCAAAATATAAAACTTGTAACATTAAATTATAGTGAACATCATTCATATCTTCAATTCTTGTCATTACTTGAGCTATTTCCATGCGTCATTTCTTATTCACTTGTAGGGGATATTGTACTTGGGTTATTTGCAATATTTTGTTCAACAACTTTATTTTATTTTGCCTCTTCATTTTCCATCTACAAACATAGAAATAAAGTGTAATTAGTACATCTAAATTTACAATATAATATACATGATTGTGTAAATTGAATAAATTGAAAAAAATAACATCATAGTGAGTGATTCATACATGATACACATTCTTTCAAAGAAATTCTTCATGCCATCTCTCAACATATTTTATGGTGGCCCCACTTTGTACTTGTTTCATATCAATTTTATATGCCATGACAAAGTATAGATATAAATAAAGGTTTTTAGTTGTTTCATTAATTATAAAATCAGAAAAGTAAAACTACATAGCTACTTACAAATTGTTTAATTAACCCTTGATACTCCAACATATACTCTCAACAACATACATAATCCACTACTAATCAAATGTTTTTATGACTCTCCTTTGTATATTAGCACTTGGTGGAAAACATACATGGATTAGTGCAACTTAATTAAAATATAAATATCACAACAAATATGAAATGTTAAGCAAGGAAAAAGAAAGTACCCACAAAATATTCAATCAATATTTTTTCTGCCTTGTCATCTCGTCTTTTATGCTGACTAGGTCCCATTTTTTTTTTTTTTTTTTTCTGCAACAACGAAACAATTGAAAATTATTTCATGTGATAATTAAGTTCTCTAATTACACATAAAATAAATTAATGATTGCATGCATTTCATACACATTGTTGTTGGGATAACTCCTACTATGATTAAATTATTCTTATTTCTTTGACCATATCCTTGTGCACTTTTTTGGACATCCCTACTAGCATGTTTCATATATTATCTCATTTAATGTCTTAAATTTTATTGATCTTCCTGAAAAATGAAAAGCACAATAAAAAATTGATTAATATTTATATGAAAATAAATATAGAAGAAAAGTTAATTTGATATTTTTTGGCCTAGTATAAACATATTATAAAAAAACATGTTCAACAATAATACTTTTTAAATGATTATTTTTTGTTATTGTACAATTTTTCTATTCCAAGTCTCATAGGTTTCACGAGCCATTTTTCCATAAAATCTTTCTATATTTTAAGTATAACCCGATTCTTGAATTCATTGGATTGATTTTTATATTGTAAGTGAAAAGGACGTTTATACATTATTTCCACTATATCCCTCATAGTTTTATAAAACGCTGTCCCCCATGTTACTAAATTCCAACACCACTCCAAATGAACTAAGGACCATTTCATTGCCATTTACATCCTTTGTAATTCCCCCCCTCTTTAGAGGGCCTTCTGTTCCCTCACCATTGGTCCCTACACAACGTTTACCATATGCAAAATTGAATATTTGAAAGTTATTAGATATTATTATCAACAAGTACATTTATAGTAAAATGTCAAAATAAAACTTCATGTCGATCACCTTTTAATCTACCTACTTCTCTTGTTTACCACATTTCCATAAAACTTTTACACTCCTTACCACTCAGATTGTGAACACTCTTAATAAAGTTTTTCAAGTTTAGGAAATCTTGAACATCTAGGGAAAATGAAGGCCAATTTTTGGTGAGATAACTATTTTAACTAATCAGATCACTCCATATGCATTTGTATAGTTAGATCAAACCAAAAAATAGATTTGAAGAGCACCGACAAATTTTCAAGATCATATTTTAAAAACATTGAAGGTTGATTTCAAATCCACAAGAAAGGGTTTGAAGAATTTTCACTAGCTGAATTCAAATCTCTATCTAGATTGATGGTTGAAACTTCTATCAAAGGATTCTAATAATGTGTTTGAATTTTGACATAGTCACATAAATGAACACCAAACAAACCCACAAATAAACACCAAATATACTTGATAAAACCTAGTGGGATATTTAGACACTTAGGAGTTAGTCAAGATCAACTTGGTCTAACATGTCTCTAGGTAAAACATGTATGGTCACGATATGTTCTTGACACAAAATGATCCAAAAATTCATATTCTCCTCGATACTAACACCTATATTTCTTTGTGGATTAACACTCGATTGGTCTATGATTTCTACTTAAAGAGCATGGAGGGTAATTTGTCGATGATTGATTGTGAGAAAGTCATATGTAAACTTTTATCCAAAAAGGATAAAAATTTGAAGTCCTCAAATCTCAACAAAAATGACACCAAGTTGAAGAGCTCGTCGAGATATTTCCAACGGTGCAAATGAAACCTCAAACCGAGTTTGTATGAAGAAGTTATGGCCAGTCAAAGTTTCAGTAAAAAGGGGAAAAAGTCAAGCAAGGCAGTCCACATTGTTGATGTCAACATGATGATTTGGAAATACTACAAAGTGACACATGTATTGATGATGTCAACATGTTGATGTGGAAACATGAGAGGATGCCACGTGTCAAGCAATTTTGGAATTTTTAGGGGTCCAAATGGATCAATAAAAATGTGCCACATGGTAGTACGGTGATGGCGTGGCCCTGACTGGATCACTGACTAGATGATGACATGACGTATGGATGAATTACACTGGCCTACTGATTGGACATTGAATGACCAATCAGAAAGCACCATGTGGCACCCCTCATATGCCCAATGAGGGCTAGGGTTTGAAAAATCAAAATTAAAAAAAATACTACTGGACCAACCAACGACAGAGATGGCAGCCAACCAATATATTCCATAAAGGGAGACCCATAGGTTTGACCCAGGGACCCTCTCCACATAAACTGAGAGTTGTTACCAATGCGCCAAGCGGTGTATTTTGGAATCTCCACCGCCCAAAAATATATAAACCAACATGTAACCACATCCACAATGGGGAGGTCCATAGGTTTGACCCCAGGACCTCCCTCTAAAATTAGCGCCAAGTTGCTAATACGCCAAAGGGGGTGCTTGGTAACTCTGCCCACCCCACTTTTATTTAAGCTTGCAAATATGCCATCAGAAGGAGGATCTGATATGCCCATCTATGAGCATGATTTTATATGCAAGCTTGCATTAACTTCAGAGAGGTATGACTGTGTGGCATGGAATTCAAGGCAGGGAGCCCAAGAGGAGCCCATACTTGACAACAACAAAATTTTATGAAATTATAGTAATTTTTGCACGATCTTTCAAGCTGAGTCCATTGGTGCAATCAAAATTTGGATCTAAGTAGCATATTTTTAGGGCATCTCCAAAATTTTGTTCAGATAATATAAAGGCCTCTCCAATGAGAAGTGAGCCTAGAGACGTAGTCCATCTTTGGGATGAACTCTGTTATCAGGTATGGTGCAATTATTATTCTTGTCATTTTTTTATGTCATGTTTTCTTCACGTATGTTGCACATATGATTTATTTGTGCTCTTTAATGCAATTCATGTTATAGTCATCAAATAAAATATCACAAATCATGTTGGTATCAGAGCAATGTTCTTTGACTTGCATTGTGAGTGTGGATGCTTACTAGGGCCAAGCTCAAAGAGGGTGAAGGAAAAATTAAGACTTTCAACCCAGATATTGGGCGTGCAACTCGAAGAAGGAAAATGGGGGATGAAGAACTTCGTACAGAGTATGATAAAAATTTTCACAAGGATTTCTACCAGATGTCAAATATGGTAGAAAAATTGTTTGCAGATTATGAAAAGAGAGTGGAAAAGGAGGAAAATAAGAAGGAATATAAAGCAATGGATAATGATTTAGTGAACTAGGGAATTGTAGGAGACCTGTTGGGCCCCAACAACTAGGGAATTGTAGGAGACCCGTTAGTCCAACAACTCCCCCTATATTTTACAAAAT
The DNA here is from genome assembly GCA_010110895.2 of Picea sitchensis. NCBI lineage: Eukaryota > Viridiplantae > Streptophyta > Pinopsida > Pinales > Pinaceae > Picea > Picea sitchensis. Next base: position 19,533 of record SNQJ01S0006371.1, read on the forward strand.
TTAAAGGGTCTCTATTAAAAATCTTGATAATTATAATGAGCTACTTAATCAACATTTTGAAATAATTCCATTCCTTTGGCTTGCTTTTGAGACAAACTTAAGACATCTCTTTAGTATGAGTCATTTAATACAAGAGTATATGTCAAAGTTAAAAAACAAGCATAGAAATCTCAATTAAAACAAAAACGCTAATTTTTTAATGTTTGTTTAAATTATGATTATGTGTTTATTCCTTTGATCATCAACAAGTTTGACTATTTTGAATAATGTGTCTAATACCTTCATCAAATAATATCTTGGTTGGTTTCTCATTTTCATGAAATCATCTGTGATAATTAATTAAATTCTTTTTTCATTTTGCATCCTCATAATAATAATACTAAAAAAAAGAATTATCTATGATTTGTTTGATTTTATTCTCTCTCCATTAACTTGAAGCTTCTAGGATTAAGATCATATTTGAAAGGAAAATATACCGTTTGTTTATACAGTTAGTTTTAAAATTCATTTTGGATTTTCTTCTAGATTTTGTTTTATTCACAATTTTAGGTTATTAATTTAGGCTTCTTTTGTTTCACAGTTTCTATTATCAAATCTTTGATACAGATATGATCATGGATTTATTTTATTATACAAATATCGCTCAAGATGATTGATCCATAAAATAATTTTGGATTTCTACAAATACTTTTAAGGAGCAAGAACAAATAAAATTTGGAAAGGCCATAGACTGTGACACACTATTTTTGTTAACTGATTGCAGCCAAACCAAGGAGGAATTTGATAAACGCTGAAAACCCAGAACCAGAATGGGCCCATTTACCTTCCGCGTCGATATTTTCTCAAACAAATGCACGATTTGAGAGATATTTGGGTATCTTTAGAGGCAAATTTCAGGTGTATGGAAACGCGATCGCAATATTGCTCATTCATTTTATAAATATATGAGAAAGATCGAGCCAAGGGGATCCAAGAATTGGAGGGAGGATTTTAATCCTTTCTCTTTTGTATATTATTGTTTTCTAAAACTTTTTTTCATTTCCTTTTCAAACATGTTTTGATGGCTGGAAGCTGAGATGTGGTCAATATTTTTAAAGAAGAATATAAAATTCCAAGTTGCTTAATGGCTTTTACTCACATGACAAAAGCCATTAAAAAACCTGGAATTCCATATTCTTCAATAATTGATTATGCATTGATTTAAATATTTTAGTCTTTTTTATCAATACATGGCTAATTATCACTATGCATTAATTTTTCCAATCTTTAAAGTCTATTATCCAAAACAATTCTTCCAGACTACAGAATGGACAAATGATTCAAAATATTAGGAAACATATGCATTTTGGCTTTAGCCTTTTGTTTTATAATAATAAGTTGTTATTTATGTTTTTCTAATCCTGTTACATGTGCAAGTATGATATATTTAGATTAAATTATCTTTGATGTGTAGGAGGTTTTATTTTTATAAATACCATCTATCATTTGGTTTCATCAAAATATAAATATTTGGATTGATTCTTCGGGATTTAAATAATGATTTATCTTTGAGTTTGAACCTAATGATAAATGCATAGGATAGTCTCCTGTGATTTATCTTGTTGTAAACTTATAATGAGATCACATGTTTTATAAGCCTAGGTTTCCTCTCTGGCCATTAAAACCTAAGTCATTTTAAAGACAATTCTAAATTTATTTTGTAATGCATTAAGGTTCATTGCAGATTTCTCTCTTGAAAATGGCAATTGGATGTTCACCACCCATGCAGATGCTTGGATACACATCACTCAATTCATCGACAAGATAGTTTCTTTTGTATTTTTCTTTTCATTTACATATCATTGAACTAGATCGTATGGTTCAAATTTTGACTATCCACATGTTCATGCTCACAAATTGCTGCAAGATTCTTTAAATTTATAAAAGAAACAATAAAATATTTTATGTTCTTTCTTTATTCCAGCCCGTGAAGTAACCATTTTTCCATTGGATTTCAGTAAGTTTCGACAAAACTTAAAATTTGTAAACTGCGTAAATAAATGAGGCTTGTATATCTTTTGCTTAAATAAAACCACGAGTTACATTTCAATATGTACATATATATAGTGTGTTTAGTAATTAGTTAGTTATTTCTCTCTTTATTCTATTCTTTTAGGATTCTTTAAATATGCAATTGAGCCATTAAACCCACGTAACTAGGCTACCCTAAACGGCCATTATTTAGGACAACCCCTGCACCTGGATCTCCTCCTTCCAGCTGATCTGATGGCACTCTCACTCTTCAACAAATGGTGCTAGAAGGAGGGTCAATTGACATGTTGGCCTTGTAGGAGCCTTATTTCAAATTTATTCAATTTCCCACATGGCTCCCCAAACCACTGTGCTGGAACATGCTTTCAATGTCTCATTACCATTTATTCCCAATAGGACAACTGATCTCTTTTCAGAAATTACCTTTGATGGTGAAGGCAAATTATCTCGCTAAAGACCACCTTAACAAGTCTCTTGTCAGCAAGTGCATCAAACATGACATCTCACATTTAGAAGTCTTATGCACTTGTTTGTTTTTTACTTTTAGAGGTCGAATCACGCATTGGTTTGAATCCTTTCCCAGAGATGTCGCATTTTTGATTGGTTTCAATTCTAGATGAGTTTCTAAATGCTTTGAAATTTATGATTTTGATCAATTATGTGAAGAATTTCATACTTCGCTAAATCAAACGGACGATCCATCTTCAAGGTTTTTGACAAGATTCTATCATATCCTCCTCAGAATTTAATCAAGGACATGTCATTGGTATTAAATCTCTTTATGATGCTTACATCCTTCCATCTTACCATGTTCAATCACAAACAAGGAACCAATTGCAAATCCTATCATTCAACTGCTAGAACAATCTTCTTTTCAAGAAGAGGAAAATTCTTCCGATAATGTTGAACAAGCCGTGGAGGTAGAATCTATTGATCATGCTCTTATTGACAACCAAATCGTTTTTCCTTGAATCATTGTATTTCAAGCTGACCAATATGGAAGATGATTCATTTCTGGCCCATGTGAATGTCCTCATTCTGTAACTCATGCTCTAATCAATGATTTCAAAACTAATCATTGAAGAACACTTAAGCAACACAAATCTTCTTGAATGTTCTAAAATTCCATGAACTGATTAGAGAAGAAGTTACGCAAGAACCTTTTAAATCTTCATCCTCAAATGCACTTTGTTCATTGTGAAAGACTAGATGTTTGTCACATAAATTTTGAATTATCCATCACACAAAAGGCAAATCCAGACTATCATATTATGTTAAGGAATTCACCACCAAATCGTGAGTAAGGGTTTTTAAAGAAAGTGAAGAGAATTGTCTCTTGAGAATACCATTGTTGATTATCATAGTTCAAGAGATTCTTTCATCCTGGGCTTATTTCTGATTCCTTTATTCTTTATATCCCGATCTATTCCTAGATTCCGTGGCTTCATCTTACCTACAACATCCTACTCTTTCCACCACAATCATATCCTTTCAATATGCTAAATTTTTGTGAAATCAATCCCAAACCTAACATTGATGAACTTGGATTTGATGTTTGTTCACTTTCACTCATAAGAGGATGCTCATGATGATTTTACACGTTTTATTGTTGAAAAAGACAATGTACTATATTTTATGGAGATCAAACATTCTAAGTTTCATACTCATTCTCTGCTTAGCTTAAATTTTAATGTTAATGCTTCACATTTTGAAATGATCAATCGCATCAAAGAAAACATTCAAACCAATGATCCAATTGATTTCAAAGTAATCCTCCTATGATGAGTCATTGATATATCTGTTTAACAAAGTCATGGTTTACATCCCCATTTTGGTGACGTAATCTTAGAGTGGCTTGAATATTCATATATGAAAATTTTCATAATAAAGACAAAGTTAAGCTTTGTTTTCTTTTTTACCCAAGCACTTCTGAAGTAGGCGAAGATATTTCTTTGACCCATGAAGAAGTTAATGAGCACCCTAGAGAACCTGTCAGGAGGATAGGCATTTCAACCCATAATGGATATTTTGCATTTCATAATCTTGACGAAGTTTTCAAAACTACTTACACTCACCTAAGTATGCCATTATGACCCTTATCACTTACATCTAGATTGCTAGAATGTAGTTTGGAGTATTCATACAACAAGAATATTCGCAGAAATGGTAAGATCATGCTTACCTGCTTTTACATGATTATTATGAAGGTAAGCTTGGATATGTTTCTGTCACGCTTGTTGATATAATACCATCTCATTAGTAAACACTGATCTTGTTTTCGCTATGGTGATTCAAGTTACTCGGATGGCTACATTGGAAAACATGACTACACATAGTAGCATCCCGATTTGTTTAGTAGTTAGGGTAGGTTTAGGGAATAGGTTTTTCATTGATTTCTCACTAGTTTTGTTTTTAATAAATGCACCATGAATGCAAGTGGGCTAACTAATTTTAGAACCATAATACGGCTGTTGTTAGGGAAGTCTCATTGATCTCTTTCTACTTCTAGTTGAATATTTATTTTCAAAAATCCAATATTATTTGAAAATCTTAAATGAAAACAGATAGCCAAATCTGAATCAACCCTGACCTAGGTACCATGAGTAGGATTGTTTTTTCCATCATTCAAGATTTTCCTACTTTCTTTCTGTCTCCCAAGGGATTTTTTTTTTTTTTTTTTTTTTTTTTTTTTTTTTTTTTTTTTTTTTTTTTTTTTTTTTTTTTTTTTTTTTTTTTTTTTTTTTTTTTTTTTTTTTTTTTTTTTTATTTTTCCCTTATGCTTACCAGCTTTTGATTTTGGAAATACACACACTGCGGGTAATTCAAACTATTCAAAAAGATCTATAAGAAATTTTCTTCAATAAATAACTTTCGAGAAATTTGTACAAACATCAAGTGGTATATTTTTATCCTCAGGTTCAAAAAATCTATTGTTTGAAAGAAGTTGATTGATTTCATCTCTACGTAAAGCTCGGCTATGATCTGCTATCTTTACTGCCCTTTTCCGAAGGAATGATCAAAGGATGTTCTCGTCATAGTAAGTTGTTTTTAGGAATGCTCATTTCGGAGCTCTAATAAAGGGATGTGAGAAAAAATTTGATGAGGGTCAAAAAATATGATAAACATCTAGATCTTTCACACCAAGCCAGCCTATATATAAAAGAAAGAAATAAAAATAAAATAAGATAGTGGTTTGTAAACCCGCCGATATCAACAAATCACTGGCAAATGTAAATGCAAAATGGCTTTATCAACCTCATTGCATCGAACAGTTCACAATGGCAATGGCTAAATGCTCAGTAAATGAAAATCAGAAATTATAAGAAACCTCTTTTAAAAGTCCTTATTCTGATCTAGAGCTTCTTGGCAGGATACAGATATCGGGGTGGGTTAATTGAAATCCATGTCGAGTCTATGGATGCCTTTTGGCAGCAGTGGATCTATCAACATTATTTGATATTTTATCTTTAATATTGTGATTTGTTGGTCTTAAGATTGTTATTGGTTTGTGTCTTTTAAAACATCACTGAAAAAGATGGTAAACGATAATGTTTTGTAATGATTGCCTGTTTTTGAGTTGAAATTTTCTTTGTCATCCTAATCTAACTGCTTTTGACAGAGATAACTCAAGCACACCCAAGTAAGTCGCCATTTGTTGGGTCTCAAAAACTCTTTATATTTTTACAAAATTTAAAGGGCCCCTATTAAAATCTTGATAATTATAATGAGCTGCATAATCAACCTTTTCAAATAGTTTCATTCTTTGGCTTGCTTTGAGACAAACTTAAGACATTCTCTTTAGTATGAGTCATTTTATCATTAAGAGTATATGTCAAAAGTTAAAAAACAAGTATTAAAACTTCAATTTAAACAAAAAACATTAATTTTTAATGTTTGTTTAAATTCATGATTATGTGTTTATTCTTTGACTGAATAGTAAGTTTGACTATTTTGAATAATGTGTTCACAACTTCATCAAATAATATCTTTGCTGGATTCTCATTTTCATGAAATCATTAATTAATATCACCAAATGAGTTTAAATTTTTTCATTTTGCATCCCATATAATAATAATAATAAAAAAGAATTATCTATGATTTGTTTGATTTTATTCTCTCTCCATTAACTTGAAGCTTCTAGAATTAAGATCATATTTTGAAAAGAAAATATAAATAATGTTTGTTTATAAGTTATAGTTAGCCAAATTCATTTTTTATCTTTTCTAGATTTTGTTTTATTCACAATTTTAGGTTATTAATTTAGTTTCTTTTTGTTTTTTTTTTTTTTTTTTTTTTTTTTTTTTTTTTTTTTTTTTTTTTATTTGTTTTGATTTTATTATCCAAATACGTTCAAGATGATTGATCCAAAAATACTATTGGATTGCTACAACAATTTTATAGAAAGAACAAATAAAATTTGGAAAGGCCATAGATCAGACACACACGCATTTTCAGGACTGGATTTCAGCCAAACCAGATAAATTTGAGAAACTGTTGAAAACTCCAACCACAAATGGGCCCACACCTCCGCTGTGATAGATTTTCTCAAACAAATGCATCGATTTGAGAGATATTTGGGTATCTTTAGGAGGCAAATTTCATGTATAAAATTAAAAGTGACTTCCATTGTTCATTCATTTTATAAATATATGAGAAAGACAGAGCCAAGAGGATCCAAGAATTGGAGAGGAGGATTTTTAACCTTTCTTGTATATTATTGTTTTTGTAAATTTTTATTTCTTTCAAAATGGAGTAAATGGATGGCTGGAAGCTTTGGGAGGCATGGACGATTATTTTTAAAGAAGAATATGGAATCCAAGTTGCTTAATGGCTTTTGTCCTCGTAAGTAAATGGTTTTATTTCTCATATAATATAATCTATATCTTTCACAATTGATTATGCATTGATTTAAATAGATTTAGTCTTTTATCAATACATGGTTAATTATTATCATTTATGTATTAATTTTTCAATCTTTAAAGCTTATTATCCAAAACAATTCTTCCAGGACTACGTTGTGAATGAAATGATTCAAAATCCTACTAGAACAACATATATATGCATTTTGGCTTTAGCCTTTTTGTTTATAATAAGAAATATTTATGTTTTTCTAACCTGCTACATGTGCATGTCTGACATCTTTAGATTAAATGATCTCATGATGTAAGAGGTTTATATTATAAATACCATCTATCATTTGCTTCTATCAAAATATAAATGTCGTGATTATATCTTCTCGATTTAAATAATGAGATTTCCATTCTTGAGTTTTGAATTGAATGGGATAAAATGCATAGATTGCTTCCAGAATTATCTTGTTGTAATCATGTATAATTATGAGATCACAGTTTATGTTTGTGTTTCTCTTCATTATTAAAACCTAAGTTTCCAGCAATACATTTTTTAAATTTATTTAGAACAGTAATAAGGTTCATCGCAGATTTCTCTCTTGGACATGACAGCTTGGATGTTTACCACCATGCAGCATGCTTGATACACTTCACCAATTCACCCACAAGATAGTTTCTTTGTATTTTCTTTCATTTACATATCATTGAAACTAGAATGTATGGTTCTTCTTTGACTATCCACATGTTCATGTTTCATTAATTGTTTTTGTAAGATTCTTTTAAATTTATAAAAGAAAAAACAATAAATATTTTTATGTTCTTTTTCTTTATCCTGGCTCCTAGAAGTAACCATTTTTCCATTGGTTTTCATAAGTTTTGATTAAAACCTGCATCTTGTAAATCATGTAAATAAACGAGGCTTGTATATATTCTTCTTAAATACAACCACTATAGTTACATATTTCAATATGTACATATATATAGTGTGTTTAGTAATTAGTTAGTTATTTCTCTCTTTATTCGCTTTCTTTTAGGATTCTTAGATTGGCTAACGGAGCCATTAAACCCGTCAGAACGAGTTACCCCAAACGGCTTGGGTTATTTAGACAACCCCGGACCAGACTCGCTCTTCCAGTTGACGGATGGTCAATTTCGCCCGTCAACAAGACCCTCCTGAGCCTCCATCTCCATCTCCATCTTCAAGTTCAAGCTCTTCTTCTTCTTCTCATTCTCATCATTCTAATTATCATAACAAAAATGATTTTAAAAATCCATTATTGAAATTATATGTCAAATTTAATTTTCCCATGTTTAATGGAGAAGTTAATGCATATAAGTTGAACAATTGGATTAGACAGATCGAGGTTTACTGTCCTGTACAATAGATTGAAGAGGAAGAGGTGAATATTTAGTTGGCTTCTCTTCGGCTGGAAGGCACAACCCTGGTATGGTGGGAGAGAAAAATTCAAAAAGGTAGCGAGCATAATGGTAAACTCATTTCTTCATGGTATGAATTTACTTTTGCACTAAGAAAGAAATTTTACCCATTGGGTCATACACAAAAATCCATGATGGAATGGAAAAATTTGAAACATGTTAAAGGTCAGAATGTTCAAATTTTTACAGAAGAGTTTAGGAAAAGGCACTTGCATTGAAAATTCGTTTAGACTCTCTAGATACTTTGATGAAATATATTGGTGCACTTCATAGTTACATTCATCACACATTATTGTTGTTTGATCCCACTAATTTAGATGAAGTGCATATGCAATAAAATCATCTTGAAAGTAAGGGAAAAATGTACAAGAAGATCAAACAAAGAAGTCTTCCAAGTTCCAAAACAACAAGTTCAAAGGAAAAGGAAAGGGTATGAGGACAACTAAAACAAATAAAGGGGAAGGAAATCCCTCTTGCACTCATTGCAAAATAAATGGGCATGATGATGAGCATTGTTGGAAACTACATCCTAAGCTTAATCCTAAGAAATTTGGTGGCAAAGGGAAGCATAAAATTGTTTCTACAGTGCAACAAGGCCTAGGTTCCCATTCAGGTGATAAAATTAAAATCACAACAGTTGGAGTATACGGTAAAGTTTCATCTCATGCTAGTTCAAGCTCTACAATTCCATCTTTTTAACATTAAAAGAAGAGAAGTGAACATATTCACATCAAAGTAGTATCCAAACATACTAAAGTGGATACTTTTTTTTTTTTATCTGGGTTCTCAAGTTAATTTGATATCTGAAGTGATTGTTAAAAAGTTGGGCTTAGAGACAATACCTCATACTAAACCTCACCCYCTTGGTTGGGTGTGTGACAATGAAAAACTTCAAGTTACCAGGTTGTGTAKATTGAAATTCGTTATTGCTTCGAAGTTGGTATATGAGGTTGAGCTTGATGTAGTCCTACTTGATATCTGTGGCATTATCTTGGGAAGTCCCTATTTGTATGATAAGAATGTTTTCTTATTTCGACAGGAGAGCACATACCATCTCACAAAAGGTGGTGTGGAATATATTGTTATACCTCACAGTATGAAGAACTTAACTCATGTTAGTGCACAACATATAAAGAGATACATCAATGCCAACAAGAAATTTGTGCTTATGGTTTTGAAAGGAAAATATCCCGATAAATATAATTATTTTGATGATTGTGATCCTTCTCATAAAGATGAAATGATTGATGTTATTTCTAAATATGATGAAGTTTTTCAATATCCAAAAGGATTTCCTCCCAAGAGGGATATCCAACATGAAATACAGTTGCACCAAGATGTTTCCTTACCAAACATTGGCATGTACATGATGTATGTGCTCAAGAATGAGGAGATCAAGAAGCAAGTACATGACTTGCTTGAAAGAGAGGTCATCAGACCAAACTCTTCTCCTTGTGTCTCTCCTATAGTGATGGTTCCAAAGAAAGATGGCACATGGAGGATGTTCATGGATTTCCAGGAACTCAAGAAAATAATGGTGAAGAACCATTACCCCTTTCCTCATATAGATGAATTGTTGGATCAACTGAAGAATGCAGTGTACTTCACTAAGTTGGATTTGAGGAGCGGTTAACACTAGGTTAGAATTGCATAAGGCGACGTGTGGAAGACCGCCTTCAAGAAAAAACAAGGTCTATTTGAATGGATGGTAATGCCATTTGGGATTTCTAATGCCCCAGTGACATTCATCTGTGTTATGAATGATGTTTTTAGGCCTTTCATAGACGACTTTGTGATTGTATACTTAGATGACATTCTTGTATTCAATATAACTTGGGATGAACATGTAATGCATATAAAGCAAGTATTGGATGTTTTTAAAAGAGAAAAGTTGTATGTAAAATTGTTAAAGTGTGACTTTGAAAAAACCTCATTGGTTTATTTAGGTCATATTGTAGGAGGTGGTCAACTAAAGATATGTCCCTCCAAAGTTGAAGTCATTGTAAATTGGCCTAAGCCAACATCAACTACATAAGTTAGGATATTCTTAGGGGAAATTCAATACTTGAGAAATTTTATTTCTAACTTATCCTATATTGCGTCTCCTTTGCATGCCTGAACCAGTGTGAAACATGTCTTCCAGTGGGGAGGAAGATAACAAAAATCCTTCGACACTTTGAAGGAAAATATCTTCACCGCACCAGTTCTAGATCTACCTGACCTACAAAAAACATTCGATATTGAGACCGATGCCAATGCATATTCCATGGGAGCAGTCTTGATGCAACAATGTAAGCCCATTTTCTTTCATTATGAAATTTTTTCTAAGGTTGTTTGTAATTATCCTACATATGACAAAGAACTATATGCATTGGTACAAAGCGTGAAGAATTGGTAAAACTAACTTATGGGGAAGGAAATGATCATACACACTGATCACCAACCTTTACAATACCTCTAATCACAAACCAAGCTACAACAGTCAAGACACTAAAGGTGGATGGGATTCTTGAAACAATTCCATCTAGTTATAATATACAAGAAATGCATAAACAACAATGTTGCGGATATGCTTTCTAGACCACCCATTTTTGCATCTATTGTTTTGAAAAATTCTTCCTTAGCCCATGTTAGTTATGTTGAACAATATGCTAGTGATGAAGATTTCAAAGATGTATATGAGAGGCTAAACCATGGTTCACAGGTGGAGAATTTTCGTTTGCAGGATAAACTACTCTACCATTCCGACAAATTTTGTATTCCTACAAATGAAAGAGTGTATGTAATCAGGGAAGCTCAAACTTCTCTAATATATGGGCATTTTGGGGTAGGAAGAATTGTAGCACATTTGCAGAGGTTTTTTAATAGGCCTTGAATGAAAGAAATTGTAACCAAATATGTAAAGGGGTGTGTATTGTGCTAAACTTGTAAGCCCAGTAATAGAAAATTGGGTCTGTACACACCACTTCATGTTCCTTCTCATCCTTGGGAGAGCATATCAATGGATTTTGTAGGGGGGTTACTTGTGTCTAGAAAGGGTCACAACTACTTGTATGTGGTAGTGGATAGGTTTAGCAAGATGTGTATCTCGATTCCATCTAAAACTCAGGTCACAACTAAGCAAGTTCCTCACTTGTTCTTCCAACATGTATGGGTTCATTTTGGGTTTCCCACGTCCATTATCTCCAATCAAGATTCTCGATTTTTAGGGGAATTTTGGAAAAGTTTATGGAAGCTCATGGACACCAAGTTGAAGAGGATCACTTCTTTCCATCCACAAACCAACATAAAGGTAGAGGTGGTCAACATAACAGTGGTTCATTTTCTTTGAGGGTACTGCAACAAACATCTTAAACTTTGGGATGAACATCTGCACTATGTCCAACATGTCTACAATAGAGAATTGCAGTCTTCCACATAGATTTCACCATTTGAGACATGTTTAGGGTATCTACCTAAGACTCCCTTGGAGTTGACATTTGGGAAATATGTCAACTTAAGTGAACAAAGAGATGAAGACAAATCCCGCAATTTCATCCAAATGATTCAACAGGTACACCAGACAGTCCAAGAACAATTGGAAAAGAGCCAAGACTAGTATAAGGGAAGGCATGACAAACATCGGGTAGATCATCAATTCCAAGTTGGTGATCAAGTATGGTTTCACATCAAAAAAGATAGGTTGAAGGGTGAAGGAAATAATATCAAGCCCACTAGATATGGACCCTTCACCATAATAGAAAATATTGGCACAAATTATTTCCACCTATATCTATCACCATATATGCAGATGTAATCAGTTGTAAATGCAGAAAGCCTGAAAATTTGTGAGCCTTTGATGATCATGGATCAAAGGGAGAGCGTTTCAGTCCCTTTATTTGATGATTTTTCTCTTGAGTACTTGGAGGAGTTGAAGGAAGATATCATCCTAGACAGAAGGACAAGGAATTCATGCAAGGGTGATGTTGAATATCTTTGAGTGGGCCTTAAAGGCACACATCCAAGCAAGGCATGGTGGATCGAGAAGGGGAAAGTGAGAGAGAAATCCCCTCACCTATCTGTTGATTGATAAGGATTTTGGTGGTCCAAAATATTCTTAATGGGAAGGAATTGTAACTTCCCCAACCATCCACCTCTTCCAGGCAATGTCATTGCGGAATTTCACTGTAATACCATTTTGTGGCAGCCGCGACCACCCAGGCCGGGCCATGTAGCACCACCAATAGGCTGCTAAGCTACGATAGCAGGTTAATAGTTCATCCTGGAGTACATATATATTACATGCATTTATAATGAAATAAAAATAAATAAAATATACTACTACCATACTAACTCATGTGAAATTGACCATAAATCATACATGCAACGAAAGCACATGATAACATTGTAAGAATCACAAACATGCACAACAAACATTATCAAACACATAATTGATACTTATCTTTGGATTGTGAAGTCCACTGATTGCATGCAGACCTTCCATGAACCTCCCATCCTTAGACCACACTGCTCATCACTCTTATCAGTGGGTCACCCCCGAGTTGGGACTAAACTCCACTAGGTAAGGGATTCCTAGGCTTGACAAGACTAACAAGAATATCTCACAGTTCAACATGAAGGATTATCTCATGATCCACTTACGCCCACTCCTCACAGACTCTCATTCCCCACATGCCTGTTCCACCCCAGGAGTATACACCTTCACTGTCACACAGTTCATTGGCTACTCCACCTCCCTTCCGAGGCTTCAAAAACAAGTTGGACAGGAACTCTCAGAGCTCTATAGCTGTTACTCGACTCCCTCCAGGAGAATTCAATTCCTCAACACACTCTCTCACCTGGAGAGAGGATTTCTCATAGGCCTGAAAAACTGCCTCTTCAATCTATGAGTCAGACAACCTGCCTTTGCAAACCACATGCCTGTCAACCTGTTTCTTCTATCCAGCTCCTAAGACAAACGGGCAAGGACGGAGGAAAAAAAAAACTCGAGTAAGGTAGATTATGACTCAAGAAAATACTAGTGTGTGCAAGTTACAGAGGTTCACGATGGCCACTGGTTCAACAATGGCGGAATTGGATGGTTGGCTGCCTTTTCGGTGCGTGAGTGAACTTGTCAGGATAAAGGTGGCCGACTGGTCAGAGAACAGAGAGAACAGTGAGAGTGTGAGTGCCAATTGTGTGTCCCTCCACCCCCGTGAGTCCCCCACCCAAACAAAAATAATTCCCTCTTAAAATGCATGTGCCTGAGCTGACATCTATCTCTAATGAAGCAAGTTCCTTTCCATTTGGAAGTCATTCCCTCTTCCCAAAGAAACTTAGGATATAATTATATCCTTCTATCAACATTTAGAATAATAATAAATTATTCTTGGACTTAATATCTTAAGCTTAGTCCTTATTTCCAGCCTCTTAGCCCCCTCTCCCTTACCCAGCCTAGTGGAGCTTAGCCCCCCATAATATTTCTTCGTGGTCGGTCTACATGCAACGATGTTTTTATATTAATAATATGAATATTTACATGTACAAAACAAGCTCCTGACATTTAACACCTAGGCTCACTGGCCTAATAAAAACTTAATCTTATCATCTTATAATTGCTTGGCTCACCAGCCTACAAAACATGTTACAATTCAAAAATACAACTGGGGATCATCCTTGGGGATATTACAATCCCCTCCCCTTATTTTTGCACTGTCCTCAGTGCAACTTATTTACACAACATCAACAAGATTTTTAAAATCTTTAAAAAGATGTAGGTATTATGCCTTCATAGCATCCTCATGCTCCCATGTCACGTCCTTAGGACCATACCAGGTCCACTGGAACTTTACAAGCCCTATGGATCAATTCTGGAGTTGCTTCTCTTCCGGTACAATATGCGCACCGGATGCACTTGTAAGGCACCTTCTTGCTCCACCTGAATCACATTCCAATCAATCACATGATTAGGATCAAGTATATACTTCTTGAGCAATGAAACATGAAATAAATTATGAACATTCATGGAGGTCGAAAATGCAAGCATATAAGAAACTGGTCCAATCCTTTCTAGGATTTCAAATGGTCCACAATATATGGCTGCCAACTTGGAACAATTTCCCAGCTTCAGGGAACTTCTTTTGGATTTTAATTTCAAGAAAACATGATCACCCACTTTAAACTCCGTGTGGGTTCTATTCTTATCAACATAAATTTTATTCCTGTCTTGGGCATCCTTCAAATTCTGCTTAATCTTCATAATTTTCTCTTCCATTTCCTTGAGAAACTCTGGCCCAATTATTTCTCTATCAGCTGGGTTGTCCCAACTTATTGGTGTGTTTCACTTTCTACCATAAAGTGCTTCAAACAGGTTCATCTTCAGTGATTCTTGATACCCAGTGTTGTAAGAAAATTCTACCAAGTGTAGATCATCCTCCCATTTAGATGGTTTTTCCATCACATACATCCTTAGCATGTATTCTATCACTCAGTTCACCCTCTTTGTCTGCCCATTAGACTCAGGATGATAAGCAATGCTGAAGTTTAGATTTGTTCCAAACCCTTGGAATAACCCCTTCCAGAACTTTGATGTAAACTTTGGGTCTCTTTCAAACACAATTGTCTTGGGTATGCCATGTAATCATGCTACTTCCATCATATAGATATCAACAACATTAGATTCTTTGTGAGTAGTCCTCAATGGAATAAAATGGACAACTTTAGTAAGCTTGTCCATCACCACCACCATGATGGAATCATGTTGCTTGTTTGTTTTGGGTAATCCTGTGATGAAATCCATTGTCACCACTTCCCACTTCCACTCAGGAATGGGTAATGGCTGCAGTAATCCAGTTGGGTGTCTATTCTTAGCCTTGACCCTTTGACTTTCTAATCATTTAGCTATGTATTCAACAATATCCTTCTTCATGCCTGGCCAATAATATTGGCTCTTGACTGCTGAAACTATTTTCTGATATCCCGGGTGTCATGCATAAGGCACATTATGCATATCTTTTAAAATAATACTCCTCAATTCCAGAGAATTGGGTACATAGACTATGTTTTTGTACCGAAGGATTCCATCAATTCCCAATTCATAATCCTCAACCTTCTACTGCATTTTACCTTGCTGCAATTTTGTTACCAATTCCATGTACTGCAAATTTGAATTTGCAGCTTCAGAAATTATGCCTTTAAGACCCGTCTAATACATGATAATGGCTGTAGCATGTAGTTCATGCACTCTCMTGCTGAGTKCCTCAACCAATTTGTTCTCCTTTCCTTTGATGTGCTTGATATTAAAGTCATACTCACARAAKAATTCAACCATCTACTCTGCCTAACATTCAACGTAGGCTAATCAAACAAATATTTCAGACCATTATGGTCTTTCCTTAGCTAAAATCTCTTTCCCATGAGGTAGTGCCTCCAATTCTTCAAAGCGTSCACTATGGCTACCAATTCCAAATGATGAGTGGCATAGAGCCTTTCATGCTCTTTCAACTTACTTGATTCATAACATATAACAAACCCATTTTGACTGAGGACTCCACCCAATCCTTCTTTACATGCATCTGTGCATACAATGAAGTTTTAATTCAGATCTATGATCTTCAGAATTGGAGCACTGGTTAACAGTTGCTTCAATTGCTAGAAACTCTTTTCACATTCTTTTTCCCATTGAAATTTCTTCCCCTTCCTTTGCAAGGAATTGATGGGGTGAGCTATTTTGAAAAATATGCAATGAACCTTCTGTACTAACCAGCTAGACCCATGAAGAATCTGACTTCCGTCACATTCTTAGGTGTTTTCCACCCTTTAATGGCCTCAATCTTTTCAGGGTCCACTGCTATCCCTTCTTTAGATATGATATCCCCAAATAGTGAATTCAGTTTTGATAAAATGAGCACTTGCTCAATTTTCCATATAGTTGATGCTCCCTTAGCACTTGCAACACCATCCTCAAATGATTCTCATGCTCTTCCTCTGACTTGGAATATACAAGGATGTCATCCAAAAAGACAATGACAAACTTGTCTAAATATTCCTGGAAAAAACCATTCATTAAGCACATAAAAACAACTGGTGCATTTGACAACCCAAATGCCACCACTGTGAACTCATAATGACCATACCTTGTCTTGAAGGCAGTCTTGCTGATATATTCCTCTTTAATCCTTACTTGATAATATCCTAACCTGGGATCTATATTTGAAAATATCTTTGCATCCTTCAATTGATCAAAGAGATCATCAATCCTTGGCAGAGGATACTTGTTAGTTATAGTTACTTTATTCAACTGTCTGAAGTCGATGCACAATCTCAATGTCCCATATTTTTATTCACAAACAATAATGGGGCACCCCGAGGTGACACACTTGGGCGTATATACCTCTTCTTCAGAATTTATTCAAGCTACCTTTGCAACTCCTTCAATTCGGGTGTACTCATTCTTTAAGGAGTCTTTGACACTGGAGCTACTCCAGGCATTAAATTTATAGAGGAATCAATATCTCTCTTTGGAGGTAGTCCTATTACCTCCTCAAACACATCCCCAAACTCCTTTAATACTGCATGATCTTCAATATTTGACACCTCATGTTTAGGTGTTTCTTCCATATGAGCTACAAATATATGGCAACCCTTCCTGTAACACTTCTTCAGCTGCATTGTTGAGATTTCTCTGACAATAACTACCTTGGGATTTCCTTGGACTGCTTGTCGATTTCCTTCCTCATCTAGGCAAGTGAATGCTTTGTTATGACAATCTAGTATGGCATGGTGTTGGTCCAACCAATCCATACCAATCAGGTAGTCATATGATCCCAAATGCAAGATGTTCAAATCTTCCTTGGTACTCAGTCCATTCATGCCCACTGGACATGATTTAACCAACTCAACAACCTTTCTCTTGGCTCCTATAGCCAGTTGCATCAACTAAGATTTCACATGCTTGCTTGTTGTCCAAGGCTGCATAGATCCTTGCTATTCTACCGCCCATGTCCTCCACTGTTTCTGCTTGCTAAACATTGTGGACAACTCTCACTTTGTCACTTATGTGAGGGAAATATCTATACTTGTGATCCCATTTACAACCCC
Source organism: Picea sitchensis (assembly GCA_010110895.2). Classification (NCBI taxonomy): domain Eukaryota; kingdom Viridiplantae; phylum Streptophyta; class Pinopsida; order Pinales; family Pinaceae; genus Picea; species Picea sitchensis. Next base: position 36,929 of record SNQJ01S0006371.1, read on the forward strand.
AACATTTCATAGATGGTTGTCTTGGCCTTTTTCCACCTACTTCAGCCATCCTCGACTATCTAAACAATGGCTGTCTTTGAGGATTATTCATGAAAAAGGGTGGCTTGTTCCCCTTTTGCCTCTGTTCCCTCTTAAACTTCTTCTTGTCTTCCCAAGATCTTTGGAAAGTAGGTTTTCCTTTATGATGATCATATAAACATTTCTCTCTCTTTATGGTTTCTTCCATAGTTTTAGGATCATCATATTGGATCTTGTCACTAAGGAAAGTTGGCAGTCCACTCAGATATCTTTGGATTTTGACAGTCTCATCTTTGATGAAAGGGACATACTTCAACAACTCTAGGAATCTTCTTTCATATTCATCTATATTCATGCTACCCAATTTGAGTTCAAATAACTCTTTCATCTTTCTGTCATAGTATCTCTTAGTTAAGTATTTCTTTTCAAAGTGTCTCTTGAATTCCCTCCAGGTAACATTCTTCTCTTTGATATGTTATACTTGCACAAGATGGTCCCACCACATGGATTATTTTCCTTTGAGTTGATACATTTCAATTATTCCTTCTGCATGAGAGGAGTAATTCTGTAGTTGGAAATATTTCCTCATGCCAAGAAGGCATATCTCAACATCTTCCTCCTTCTGGTGCTCTCCATCAAATGTAGAAGGTTTAATATTGTTCATTTCACCATTCAGTTCATCCACTCCAGATCTCCTATGCTTTCTGGTAGGAAATGGACTTGAACTACTGTGTTCCCTCCTCTTGGAGTTCCCTTGGGAGTGATGATGGTGTCTTCCAACACTCCTTGATTTTCTCTTCTCATCAGGGGACCTGTGAATTCCTTATTTACTAGAGTCACTCTCCTTATCCAATTTCTTTTCTATTATTTCCAGGCTCTGCATCAACTTTATGTTGAATTCTCCTTGTTGTTCCCTAGCTTTCATGAGCTTTCTTTTATCTTATCAGTGAGTGTGGACATATTTCTGAAAATTTTCAATGATTTTCATCATGTTTCCTTCCTTAGCTATCTCTTATTCATGCCCATTGGAGTTCAATCCTTCAACTCCTATATGGACATCCATTCCTCTAACTTCATTTTCCGAACTATAAGCACCTCGTGCCTTCCCCATTTCTCTTCACTAAGTGAATATTTGGTCCGGTTCTGACAATCGTTAACTCTACAAAATGTGCAGTCAATCGAAATTTTGTCAGGCTATCAAAATTTAATAATTTTCCAGAATAAACCAATCTGATTCAACAAAAACAATATTAGATTCCATTTTCTGCATGTATTTTCTGGTCAAGAACCCCTCGACTTCAATATCTAAGCCCAATTATGTTCTGTAACAAATTTCAGGTGCTGGCCCCTTTTCTTCAGCCCTTGGTTCGCATGTGACCCCGACTATGACCCAATGCTTATGATTTGGGTGCTTATCTGGAGCTCTGAAACTTCGGGCTCCAGGCTTTAGAGGTTTCCCTTTTTTTTTCCATGCATCCCGACATCACAGAACAACGAATTCTAGAAAGCATGAAGAATGACAGATCTATAGTCCACCTTCCTTCATGGACCATTTCTTTCGGAGTGTCAAGCCTCTGGACTTCACGATCTGGCGCCACACGTCCACTGGGGCCCACGGTTTCCATGATCGAATTAATAAATGCCAAAAACGTCACATCAATTTTAGTACTTTTCAAATTGCAGGGAAATGGGTTGGTAGTTTTGGAGTAACCCATCGATCATTCCCCAATTGTCCCCATGCTAACACGTACCCCTTCTGGAAAAACATGGTTTGAATTGCAAGACCGCCTTGTATAATTATCTGCCGCGCAACTTCGATCTCTACAATGTCTCCCAACCCTCGATCTTGATAGATCACGACCAAAGTTAATGTGGGCCCAATCCAACTAACTTCTTTGTCACACTTAACGACCTTGTGCCACCTCCAGGAGTGCCACATGGCAGGACACACAAAGCCATCACGTGGTCCAATCAGGCAGGTGATATGTGTCACATTCTAACTACATTTCCATCTTACCAAGATTCTCAACTCACTCACACGTGGAACACATCCCATGTGTCCATGCCATCCCTAGTGATGTTAGCAGGCCACGCCACTCCGATATTTTGCGACGAACGATCCATATTAACTCCGGACTTCAGGAGTTTGCACACCAACACACTCCATTTCTCCCGAATTCCAAATTCCTGAACAAGCCAATCTTCTGACACACGTCTCTTGCAATGAACGGTCCAGATTAACTCTAGACTTCGAGAATTCAGGAGTTTTCACATCAGCACACCCCATTTCTCCCAAATGTCGTATTCCCGAACAAGCTAACTTGCCGACACATGTTCCTTGCTTGGATCGATTCAGATGAAATACATGAAGTTCACTCTATCTTCTCTACACATGACTGAGAGATGTGACCTCGACTTAAAATTTGGCCACTTATTTCACTTTGCAAGATCATCAATCGTGTTTTAATGAACCGTGAAGATCAATGACCAGGATTATTGCGAAAACTCAACTTGCTCACTCTTTAATTTGCTTCCCAATCTCTACAATGAAAAGATGCTCATCCGTAGTGGGATCGATATCAACCGTTTATCTGTTGATCGA
>SNQJ01S0006371.1:39598-60677 GCA_010110895.2 Picea sitchensis
GTGAAGATCAATGACGAGGATTATTGCGAAAACTCAACTTGCTCACTCTTTAATTTGCTTCCCAATCTCTACAATGAAAAGATGCTCATCCGTAGTGGGATCGATATCAACCGTTTATCTGTTGATCGAGAAAGATCAACAATCCAGAGGGATTGCGGGGTCTCAACTTACTCTCTCTTTAATTTCCTTCCCAATCTCTACAATCACTCCCCACCGTCGATCTCCCCTCAATGAGATCTGGCGGTTGTGACTTAATCTTCTCTTGATCCGAGGACTCAACTTCAAACCTTACGGTTCCAAACCCCCCGATTACTACAGTTTATTTTCTATGCTATCTTTCTTGAATCACTATACCTCCTGAGCTTCCAAACATGGCCCAGGTGCTCTCTTGGCACTCTATAATGCTCCAAAATTCAAATTTTGTCCTTCTCAACAATTATTTTCTGAAACTTTTGCTTCAACTTTCACTAACATGGCCCATCCAAGCTCAGTGTTTAAACCATGGCTCTGATACCAATTTATAACATCCCCGACCATCCACCTCTTTTAGGCAACGCTACCCAACAACCTTATCTTTTCCCAACTAGCTCTGATACCAATTTGTAACGTCCCCGACCATCCACCTTTGCCAGACAACGTAACTGCGAAATTTCACTGTAATACCATTTTGTGGCAGCCCCAACCACCCAGGCTGGGCCATGTAGCACCACCAACTTGATGCTAAGATCTGATAGCAAGTTAATTGTTCATCCCGAAGTACACATATATTACATGCATTTCTAGTGAAATAAAAGGAAATAAAATATACTACTACCATACTAACTCATGCGAAATTGACCGTAAATCATACATGCAACGAAAGAACATGATAACATTGTAAGAATCAGAGACATGTACAACAAACGTCATCAAACACATAATTGATACTTCTCTTTGGATTTTGAAGTCCACTGACTATGTGCAGACCTTCCATGAACCACCCAACCTTAGACCACACTGCTCATCACTCTCAGCAGTGGGTCACCCCCGAGCTGGGACTAAACTCCATCGGGAAAGGGATTCATAGGCTTGGAAAGGCTAACAGAAATGTCACACAATTCAACATAAAGGATTCTCTAAGGATCCACTTACACCCACTTCTCATAGAATCTCATTTCCCACATGCCTGTCCCACCCTAGGAGTATACACCTTCACCATCACATAGTTCATCGGCTGCTCCACCTCCCTTCAGGGGCTTCAACAAAAGTCCAAACATGAACTCTCAAATCTCTGTAGCTATTACTGGACTCCCCCCATGAGAATTCACTTCCTCATCACACTCTCTCACCTAGAGAGAGAGTTTCTCATAGGCCTGACAACCTGCCTCTTCAATCTATGGGCCAGACAACCCGCCTTTGCAAACCACAAGCATGTCAACCTATTTCTTCTATCCAACTCCTAAGAAAAATGGGAAAGGATGGAGGAAACAACAAAAATCAGGTAAGGCAGAGCACAATTAAGAAAAATACCAGTGCACACAAGTTACATAGGTTCATGATGGCCACGGGTTCAATAATAACATAAATGGCTCGCTTCCTGCTATTTCGGTGTGTGAGTGAAATTTTCAGGATAAAGGTGGTCGACTGGTCAGAGAACGGTGAGAGTGTGAGCGCCAACTATGTGTCCCTCCACCCTCGTGAGTCCCCCCCCCCAAACAACAAGAATTCCCACTTAAAATGCATGTGCTTGAGCTGACACCTATCTCTCATGAAGCACGTTCCTTTCCATTTGGAAGTCATTCCCTCTTCCCAAAGAAACTTAGGATATAATCATATCCTTCTATAAACATTTAGAATAATAATAAATTATTATTGGACTTAAGCTCTTAAGATTATTCCCTATTTCCAGCCTCTCAACCCCCTCTCCCTTACCCAACCTAGTGGAGCTTAGTCCCCCATACTCTTTATTCGTGGTCAGTYTACACACAACRATGTTTTTATATTAATAATATGAATATTTACATGTACAAAACATGCTCCTGGYCTTTAACACATAGGCTCACTGGCCTAATAAACACTTAATCATATCATCTTATAATTKCTTGGCTCACTATCCTACAAAACATGTTACAATTCATAAATACAACTGGGGCTCGTCCTTGGGGATATTACATGAATGATCTAGGAGGATCCAAAAAGGATAAAAATTTGAAGTCCTAAAATATCAACAAAAATGGCACCAAGTYGAAGAGCTCATCAAGAGCTTTCCAATGGTGTAAATGACACCTCAAACCAAGTTTGTAGGAATAAGTTACGACCGGTCAAAGTTTTAGTCAAACTGGGAAAAAGTCAAGCATGGTAGTTTGTATTGTTGACGTTAGCATGATAAGTTGACAATATCGCAAAGTGACACGTGTATTGCTAATGTAAGCATGATGTCACCATATTGACATGGAAGCTTGAGAGGATACCATATGTCAGGCTGTTTTGGCATTTTTAGGGGTCCAATGGACCAGTGAAAATATGCCACATGGCATCCATATGGATTTCACGTGGCAGTACAATGTTGACATGTTGTTGAATGCATTGATGACTAGATGATGACATGGCGTATGAGTGACTACCACTGGGATGTTGATTGGAATTTTACTGGCCTATTACAAAGTGACATGTGTCTCAATCATGGGGCACCACATGGAACCCCTCGGATGCCCAATGAGAGCTAGGGTCCGAAAAATCAAATTAAAAAAAATACCACCGAACAGGCCGACGCCATACCTGACGACTGACGACCAACCAATGGTAAATCATCGATATTTTTTTAACTATATTTGAACATGTATTAACCAATATATGCCATAAAGGGAGGCCCATGAGTTTGACCCTGTGACCCTCTCCACATAAACTGGCCGATGTATATAAACCATCATGTAACCTCATGCCCAATGGGGAGGCTCATGGGTTTGACCCCATGACCTCCCCCTAAAATTAGTGCACAATTGCCAATACGCTAAATGGGGTGCTTGGAAACTCAGTCCACCACACTTTTATTTAAGCTTGAAAATATGCCATCAAAGGGAGGATCCGATGCACCCTTCCATGGGCACAATTTTCTATGCAATCCTGCATTAATTGTAGAGAGGTACGACTGTCTGGCATTAATTTTGAGGCAGGGATCCCATGAGGAGCCCAAACATGACAATGAAGAAATTATATGAAATTATAGTAATTTTTGCATGATTGTTCGATCCAACTCCACTGGTGTAGTCATAATTTATATCCGAGCAACGAATTTTCAGGGCAATTCGAGAATTGAGGTATTTGCATGTATTTTTCCAAAATTTTGCTAAGATAATATAAATACCTCTCCACTGAAAAATGGGCCCGGAGATGTAGTCCATATTTGGAAGGAACTCTGTTATCATGTATGGTGCAATTATTCTTCTTGTCATTTATTCATGTGTATATCTTCTTCATTTATGTTGCATATATGATTTATTCATGCTCTTTAATGAAATTCATGTTATAGTCATCGAATAAAAGATCTTGGATCAATGATTTCTCTCTTTGAGGGTTTTAGCCACATAATACACCAATAAACTAATATTTGATCCATTTTGTGAGTGATTTCTTAAGATGACCGATATGTGTGGAAATACCATGTTTATCAAACAGGTCGTCAAAGTCCATATGAAGACCTACTCCCATTGTTGATCGAGATCTTGAACATATGTCACTTCATCCATTAAAGTATTTTTAGATTCTATCATTTCTTTTCATTTCTGGTCTAAGAGAGTTATTCTATTGTGTTTAAAGCACTGCTTTCCATTGGAAATACTTTTCATTTCACCTAAAAATGTTTCTATTTTCTCAAGAAACAACCATTTTTGTCACATCTAGAGGTATAAAGTTTCATTATGATTTTTGAATTTATTTTATATATTGTGTTAATATTTTGGTTTTCCTATTTATATTTTTGGTTTTCTACCTTTCTGATTTGTGTATGCTCTTTTCCATGTGCCTTGTACGGTCTCGACAAACCATAAATATATTAGGAAGTGCTTTCTTTTCTATGTATACTCTTTTCTCTAAGTTTTTTGTGATCTCAAGAAATTAGAAGCATAAAGAAAACTTGCATTTTCTAGGTAGGCAAACTGAGCTCTAACACTGATCTTGTTAAGTTTTGAATTTGTTTATTTATTTATTTTTTCTTGTTTTTGTATGCGGTTATGTTGAATATTTGGGTAAGAAAAAACAAGGGTTTTAGGACTCATCACACACTTCAAGGCAAAGGGTAAAAAATAAGAAGAATATAAAGGCCCCTCTCCTCCTTCATAACATTTGTTATATATTTTTCATTAACTAACTTGGTTGAAAGTTAGTTTTATTAGTCCCCACTGAAGGCAAGGGACTATAGCAATCATTTTTGTGTTGATAAAAAAATTGGTGTTGTTTTCCAAAGTTTAACTTTTTTGGGAGCGATTTAAAATTTTCCTGTCTTTTAATTGGTCCTTCAAAACAACATCTTATTTCCAAGGCGACAATGGGAATTTAATAGGTAATTTAATTATGCACATTTAATAGATGGTTGGAACGAGTTCATGTACGAGTCTCAAAGTTCCGAGAACATCTTGGTTTCCGAAGATTTCTATTGTTTCGGTTGGTCATTGGGGACATTTAAAGCTATGGGCCAAATTATACACATTTATATTTACTATACAACATATAGAATTATTTTAATTAATATAAATAAATTATTTTCTTTCGATTGTTCATTAAATTTAGTATGATTCATAAATTTTGAAGGGATCTTTCTGTACTGTATGACATGATTTTCTACGAGAGCTTTTATGGATTACAAGGAATTTGTCAAATTTCACATGCAATTCTAGTGAATAATTTTAGATCTAAAAATTGCTTCCTAGTGATCTAACTATCACAAAACAACTTTACACTAAAATTATTGTCTGGAAAACATATGCAGTGGAAACAACAAGATCAGAGATGAATCATCAGTATAAGAGACACACTAATTTTATCTTGTAACTTTATCCAATTTTCCAAATCTGAGGACCAAAACCAGTCCTCTTAATATCAACAAGACTAAGGAAAAAAATGATCCTCTCAACTGATACAATGCCACCAAATATGAGGACAACCTTGTCCTTCAATAACCATACACATCAAAATACCAAACTTCAATAGTAATCTGGAAATATTTTTTGCCCAAGAATTTGCTATTGTTCACATGTACGGGTTGTTGATGTCCCCTGTCAGCCTGTATGGATCTGTACCTTCCAAAAAATACAATATACAGGATTCACCAACTGGAAACCCGCAGACATACACTGTTTGTTGCACTGCAAATCACATATACTCTATACACAATGTGTCCCTGTGCAATCCATGTATATACGTGCTTTTCCTCTTGCAAACCGTGTATGATATGAAAATTTTTCTCACATGTGTGACCTTCTTCGCTCCTCTCTCTTGGTCCAGATTCCCCACCTTGTAGACTTCCCTTTGTTCAGATCATTAATATTCCTTGACACAAGTACAAACTCACTTATTCCAACTCCATTCTTCCACAATGATATGATCTAATGTCACAATGACATCTCTCCTTTATATAGGAGTCCAATGAGTGAGTTTACTCAAAAATTAATTAGAATATTTTAATCTTATCTTGTGGATGTGTAACCCCATGAAAAACCCACAAAGCCCCTCAAATTTCCCATGAGGCCTTGACCTCATTTCTGGGCCTATTTCACTGAAATGAGAGTCAAAACTTGTGTCAATGAAAATTACCACATGTCTAGCACCTTGGCCTCTAGTGGGAATACCTCTCGAAGCTACAAAAATCAACACTCCCCCTTAGAGAGGGAGGTATCCCATCGTCCAACAGCTGGAGGCACCATTGTTTCTCGTAGTAGATATCGCTCTGGATCTACCACCTCATCTTTACTCCAATAGTATAAAATGGATACTCCCTCTATCATTGTTGCAAATGGGTCCTCAAATACTATCACAACAAGTTAAGCTATCAATTTTGTCTGATTGGCTGTATCCTCGGTCATTGAGACAAAATCCGTCTGACTTTTCGCATCCTCTGTCATTGGAACACATCCAACTGTCTAGTCTGTTTGACTGGTCACATACTTAGTCATTGAAGAAAATATTGTTGTGTCATTTGCCTCACCTTCTTCTCCCTCTGAGACTAAAAAAAATATTTATCCCTAGTCCTCCTGATTGGCTACCTCCTCTGTCACTATAGAAAAACCCGTTGAAACAAATGTATCCTCCATGGAGGTGTCACATGCCCTAGAATCCTCATGCATATGAAGCTCATGTATGGCCTCCTCCACCCATGACATCTATCTGTCAGTCCTAGAGGATGTCTCTATCCTAACTGAACTTGAGGGGGAACTCCCTCTAGATTCCCATCTCTCTCTCTGAGACAATTTTCTCTCCCTGAGGTTAGTCTCACTATGAAGACCACATGTTCCTTTTGAAACCTAACTCCCTCTAAGTTTACATAAAATCTAGGGCCATATGCTCCATGTTGACCATCCTCTACATAGTCCTGGGAGGATTCTCCTCTCTCCTAGATCCCTAGGAATGACTCCCTTTGAAATATATCTCCCTCTGAGTTGGTATTATTGGTGGGGCTATCTACCTCACCACTCATGGAGATACTCACTCCATTTGAACCTGTGTTGCTGGTGGGGCCGTCTGCCTCACCACTAGTGGAGCCACCTACTCCTCCTCATCTGTATATCTACTTCAACTAGCCACAACACTCATAGGATGACCCCTCATCCTATATAGGTTTCCTTCTAACTCCAAGAACCACTGATCATATGAAGCTAGACCATATGGGCACAAGCAATACCTGTCCATCTCGAAAAAATATATGATATCCCTTCCTCTCAATCTCTGAGACTGAGAGGACACTCCTCCCAAGTTTTGACACCCACAAAACATTCGACACCCTCAATATCTCTCATGACTCCAATCAAAATGACATTGTACCATATCATCATAATGAATGATCAACTCCCATACTAAGCTCCACACATATGTCTGATCCAATCTCTGTGTAAGTGTCAAAAAATCTCGTGCACCTATCATATGGCAAGATGCTCCATTATCCACCAACCAATTCTCCCTACTAGAGACTACACCTGACAGGTCAGAGACCAACAAGATATCCCTCTGGAACTTGTCTGCAACCTCATCAACCTTTGTTGTTGATGCATGATGCCTTCTTCCTCTTCCCTTATAGTGTGGACACTGTGAAGCATAATTACCAAAATCGTGGCACTCACAAAATCTGATCTTACTAAGATATTTCTTCTATCTCATCTCTGAAGATGCTTCTCTCTCGAGAGAATCCCTTCTCCCCGACGAACCTCTTCCATTTGGAGAACCCCTTCTGCCCTTTCTAGTATGGGCTGCAAAGGCTTGGTTCTAATCACTGCTACTCTTCACCACACCATTCATATCATCCATAGATGATAACCAAGTCTTCTCTTGGATGTAATCTGTCCATAGTCTGTCAAAGTATGGAAACTTGTATTGTGCACAGATCCCCTGCACAAATGGCTCCCAGGACCTGGGAATACCTCTCAATTTTACATTCACCAACTCAACATCCTGCAATGTTTCACCAATAAATATGAGATGATCATAGATTTGAGTGATATTCATAATATAACTAACAACTGTGTCTCACTACTACATATGACCAAATTTTCCATGGTTTTTTGTTGCTATTGCCACACATATCCATCGCACTTTCCACGAAGGCAAACAATTTTTTTCGTGGAAATTTTTTCGTCGCTATATCCACACATTCATTTTTCGTGGAAACAATGACAAAATCAGAATGCCACATGTCACCATCTTAAGAAAAGACATACTTTTTTTCGACGAAAAAATCATGGAAATAGGGACGAAAAAGCGTGGCAATAGCGACGAAAAAAGTGTGTCAGAGTAAAAATCCCACCACTGGCTTGCGACGCAGATTCCATACTTGCGACGAAAAATCATGGAAAGTAGCGACAAACAAGTGTGGTAGAGTAAAAACACTTATCAATAGTTTGTGACGCAAATTCCATACTTGCGACGAACTATCGTCGCTATTGCCACACCTTTTGTAGGTTTTTTAAAACAAAATTGATAGTTTTCCCCGCTTTCTAAGAAATGTCCTATCACATCCTTTTGTGTGGATAAGGAAATCTTGGTTATGATTTTGAAAGACGGTCGTATATGAGGGCATCTGCTATCTCATTTTCCAACATTAAATAAGCAATCTCAAGATTATTAGCAAGTTTTGTGTATTTAACTATCACTGGAGAATCAATGAGAGCATCATTAAGTTTCTGCATTTCTGTATTCAGAAATGGACTTTAAACAACAAAAAATATTGATTTCATGAATATTTATGTTGTTGGATTCCGGCCAAAAAAACCATTTCGTAGAACAGTTAGATAATGCCCAATTTTCCATGTTGATTTTAAAGTGGGTGTGGGATCATCTCAACTCCAAATTCTCACACCTACCAACGTTCTCGCCATCCATTCAAATTTTCCATGTCGATTTTGAAGTGGGTGTGGAAGCATATCAACTCCAAATTCTCACACCTTCCAACATTCTCACCATCCATTCGAAGAACCGTGGCAAACTTGGTCATGCATCTTGAATATAGCTAGTTTGAGGCTATGTCGATCAGTCAGCCTACAAAGCGAAGGAACAATTATTGATCAAAGATAACCCTTATTTTTATAATGCCAAGGTTAGGAGAGAATTCATGGGCCTAACATATGTTTTCTTATCAAGCTATTGAGACATGGGCACATAGGTAGAACCCATATATGTTACAATCAACCAATTTGATTGCGTTGATATTGGAGCGAGAGTTGCAACAATGTCCAAAAGGTTCAAAATCTAGGTAATGGTCATGTAGTAATAAGACAAGGCATAAATACGAAAAGTATAATGCACCTATATCTAAAGTTCAAACCATTAAAAGTTATTAAAGCCATCTTCATATATGCAACACGTTCAAGAAAGCTTGATGAAGTAGCACACTACTTCTATCTGGTGACATACAATGACATGTGAACGGTTGATTTTTTAAGTTGAAGCACAATTAGAAGAATCTTGAGTCATGTTCCTTGCAAATATGGATGGATACAATGTGTCACTGTAAGGTCATCAATGCTTGTCTTTCCTAAAACATATGTTACAACGTACTATAAACAATGCAAAGTGAAGGAACCTTGAAGCGAGATAGACTTAGGGAAGCATGACATTGAGAAGCCAATAAACCTAGGAAAGTGTGAGAAGGCATATGGAACTTATGACTTAATTCAAAGGCATCTGACACTTACGATTTAATTCTCCGATGTTGTAGAGACATAATATATTTTTGGACATGAATACTATCATTATTTTTGAAAATTTTCATTACTTGTTGAAACTCAACAAACAAAAAGACAATCTACAAATTAAGTTAATTATATATTCAGTTATTTTCGAACTTTATCACCAGAAGAAAGAGGTTAATAACATGTGCTCCTTTCTCAAGGGACTTTTGGAGACATAGTGGTATAAGATTGGATGACATAGAACTAATTTTTAAGACAATGAAGATGCATATACACAACTACAACAAAGAGTTAGTTTGGCTTATCATTTTTGAGAGAACCAAATGTTATGTCCATTTTATGATTTTGTGCATTTAAGCACAAATCCATTACAAAAACATCAAATTAAAACATATTCAAAGAGTTACTTGTTCCTTCATTAAATCAAATGCTACAAATTAGAAACAATTCCATTATACACAATAGTAGAACGCAAAGGGTTACTACTTGTTCTTATGGTAATTGTAAGGTCTCTACATGATCAAACCCATGCAACATGGATGACTGTGAAATACATGCTTTCTCAAGGGAAAACAATACATGATTATCAATAAATAACACTTCTAAAATGCATGGTAAAAAGCATAATTATCTTTGAAGAAGTCTGTGAATTCTTTTTGGACATGGGAATAATTTTAGAGGCTAAAATATTCATTGATCCATTCTTAGACTTGGGATTTTATGCTCATAAGTTGAAAAGGAAAATTTCTTACATAATCTCAACAAAACTTGTAAGTCAAATCTTGTGAATCTAGTAAGCAATCAAAAGAGTGGATGAGCTAAAAATATTTTGAGTCTTTTATTGAGCATGGTGTGTTATCCACATTTTTGGTTATCGAGATGATATTATGATTATGTCATGATGATGGAAGATCAAACTCTTCATTAAGGAATTTTTCCTGAAGATGGTTACACTTGTCATTTTTCTCAAAAATCATATTTTGAAAATAGTCCGCATGCTGCATATATACTCGCCTGCGAAAATCCTTCATTTCCGCAGACTGCATTCATCTTGACTGCAAACTTTCTGCACTGTGTTAATGATTAGGGTGCGGACATGTTTCTAAGGGAAGAAAATGAATAAGTTCTCGATCCTTCTAGAAGGAATCTTCTAGAAGGGTGAGTTGGAGTTCGAATGGTTGGCAAAATACTGACTTTCCAGATATCTTGGGATCATTCCCTATCCAAGTAAAAATATTTTGAGTCTTTTATTGAGCATGGTGTGTTATCCACATTTGGTTATCAAGATGATATATTATGTGTCACATGATGGAAGACCAAACCAATAAGGAATTTTCCAAGATGGTTACACTTGGCTTTCATTTTTTCTCAAAATCATATTTTGAAAATAGTCCGTGACAAAGCACGATATATACCTACCAAGGAAAACCCTTCATTTCCAGATCAATCATCTTTGGATCGCAAACCTTCCGCGACTGTTAATGGTTAAGGTGTGGACATGTTTCTAAAGGAAGAAAAATGAATAAGTTATCTACCCTTCTAGAAGATTCCTTCTAGAAGGGGTGAGTTGGAGTTCTAATGGTTGGCAAAATACTTTTCCTGATATCTGAGGATCATTCCTATCCAAGTAACTAATCAATATTCTCCTATATATTGAGGAGATACCATGGAAATGGTTGTTGCTAATAAAGAACAAGAAGAAGCAAGCTACAGATTGATCGAGAATCCTTGGTGCAAGACTATATGTAGGATTTAAGCTACAACAACAAGAGACAAACAAGTAATCATATGTGGTTGAACTTCACATGAGCAAGTGTGTCGAGCTAGAGTCGAAGGAGATCAATAATGACATCAAGGCTCGAAGTTAGCATTTCTCTTTCATCTAATGCAATACATGAATATGTCCCTTTCCCATAATGATGATGTCATATTATTACATGATTCCTGATCACATGTATAGACTAGGGTATTGAATATATTAATGCCTTTGCCGTGATTGTCGAAAGGTTGTGATTGGAAATCCACACAAGAGCATCGGAGCATAGAAAGGAACAACAGAGATTAAAGGAGAGCATTCATAAGGTATGTCCACCATCCATTTCTCTAGTTCATTCAATATTTAGATCTAAGGAAAGAGTAGTATTCTGTCACACATTCCGCATCCAGTGGACTGTGGAGATTGGTCTGTGTCCCCACTCATGAATTTATCCATAAACATGGTGTACTATGCCAATGGGCTATCTATGGATAGAAAAATATTATAGTTTATAGACACAACAACAAAAAATTACTTAGAAAACCAAATTTATTGTTAATGTGCAATGGCCTCTCGATTGAACTAGGGTTGTTGTGGAACACCCCTCTTCCCTCCTGAAAGTGGAATGAATTTGGGGTGATAAACTTGAATATTATACACTTAAGCAGTGCACCACTCCAGGTCAATAGGTGCTTAGTATAAAATAAATCTTGCGAAGGGAACAAGTTAAATCCTCCACTCTATATCAATGTGCATAAAATGAAGGGAGCAATCTTGAATTAAAAGAAAGCTTGAACAAGTTAACTCCCTCCAATCTATATTAAGACAAGCACAGATATTCCCTCTCCAAGAGGTCAATTTTTGAGTTGATATGAGTGCTTGAATTTCCAAGCCGTAAGTAAGTGTCTCAATCACCACCAAACCCTAGTCTCTATATGATGTCACAATCTCAAAGAGATGGCTCTAAAGGAAGTTGTTTGGATTAGGGATAGGGTGAGATCCTCCAAGGTGTCTCTTAGGGCCTCCAAAGATGTCCTCAATCCCGTGTGTGGGCCCTAGTATCTAACCTCGTGGGCTTTAAGCCCCCAAGGAAGCCCAAGTTGGGCTTGTTCTTCCAAATATCCACCAAACAAGGTATTACAAAGACAATGAACACAACCTCCAAGTATCTCACCAAATGCATCATGATGAGTAAAACCAAATCAATAAAAGAGCTTCCATTTCTTCTCCATTTGTCTTATGTACTAGGTACCCATAAAAAGATTTGATTCTTGTTGAAACTAAAATTACCTACAATGTGGAACATTTACATGTTCCCCTACACAACCACATATTCCCTCAACCATGTAAGGACCTTGACAGTTTGGGAATGAGAGCATGGGGAGTTGCAATGTTTAATTTCCTCATTTATCTTGATGGACCCAAAAGTATATGGAATAAATATACTGTCATGAGTCAAGTATATAGGAGGATTTTGTTCTCTATGTGCCCTAGTACAAAATCCACCTAACTTAATGGACCTAAAAATAATATATAAAATCTAATGAAGAACTAAGTGCTAGGTATGTAGGATGATTACTAAGGAATTTGGGGAAACATAAAGAGAGAAATACTCTAATATATATGAACCTAAGAATTATACGAAATAAAGTTTATATTAAGGTGTTGGGCTTGTGGGAAGATTTTTGAAGTTGGGATATTACAAAGGGTGAAATCCATTGTGGTTTTGTAGGGATAAAACTATTTATTTGATATGATTGGCACAAAGGGTTTGTCATATGGAAAGAGATTGTTGGATGATCCTTTAGGCTCCAAGTTTTGACCCTTTTGAGCTTCAAAGTATTGTTGTTGGTTTGTCTAGCTAACAAGTCAATAAGAAACTCATGACATGAAAGGGAGAAATAGATATGAATTTTAATAAGTTATTTTTCCCTTCAATGGTAGGTTTGTAGATGGCACGCTAGGCTTCACGAATGACAATAGGCCCTAGTAATATAAAAGGGACTTAGAGTTGTAACTCATATGAATCTGACTTCTTACCAACCAATAGGTACAAACGTCAGACAAGTAGCTAGCTCGTACATGACCAAATGACATCCAACCAATAGGCACAAACCTCAGACAATTAGCTAGCTCATACACTTGCTAAGATTATTGACGACGATAGGTTAGGTCAACCATATTCAATATCATCCTCGTGTATGCTAGATGGGTTTGATAAGAGAATGAATAATTTAAGAGTGCATACCCATACTGCCATTTCACTCTCAACAAAAAGATTATGTGATGATGCATTTATCATCCAACAAATATCCATTTAATTTAGAAGTAAGGAACAATAGAGAGATTAAACTTTTAATGAACATAAACCTTGACAAAATCAAGGTTTAATGGACCCCATCATTCTCATGCAATGTTATAGAAGAATTTTTTTTGGATCTACAACTTTTGCAATAGTTAGTGCCTAGAAAACAAAGGTTCATATCTAGATGTTAACATGGCCTTTACTTTCATGGCTTAAATGATGTAACCCAACATTTAAATTAGATCCCAACTATTATGGTCAAATCCATCAAGTTAGCTTGTTATATTGAATTTAATAATGTATATAAACATAAGTTTCTCATAGGATCCATGGCCTAAAGTAATGCTAAATATGTTCTAAATAACACAAAAATGCATAAGCACACCATAATCATGATAAAGGCAATGGAAGAGATACAAGCTAAGGGATTTTGCTTTGGGTGTAATAAAAAATGGTATTGGTGGAAAAATGTTCCAAATAAATACTATTCACCTCAAGAATAATGACAAGGATGATGAGGAACCTCAATAGGATCCGTGAGAATAGTTTGAGTGCTCATTAAATAATGAAGAAACATTTTACACCATATTCATGAATTCCTTGGAATATATCGACATGCCTAAAACCGTTAAAATTGTAGGATAAATCAACAACCAAAATGTCATAGTCCTTATCAACTTAGGTAGTACCCACACCTTCATTAACAAAAATATGGTATACAGACTGAATTGTGTTACACACCCATTTATAAACTTTCAATTGGTGATTGTAAATGGAGGAAAATTCCACAACATTAAACTAAGTAGATTACAAATTATCAATTTCCATTTGCACCATTGTTATTGAAAGGGTGGTTTTGGGGGTTCAATGGCTTAAATAATTGGGTACAATGTCCATGAACCGTGGGGAATTAATGGCCTAAAGGCTCTACCCATTCAAGTGATTGGCTCACATAAAATGGAGAAGCTCCTCAAAACATGTTATTGGAGTTATTGTTAATATTTATTGAATAGAAGCCCAACTTAAAATAGGAAATGTTCTTTTAGAGATAAACATAACTTCAATAAGCATGACATGGTGTTTCAGGAAATTCCCACAAGGTTTCCTTTTTCATGAGATCTCTGGACATGCCATCAAACTTACACCATGTAGTATCTCTACCAACATAAGGCGCTATAGATAAACTTATGATCAAACAAGAGAGATTGAAAATATGGCACGAGACATGTTGGATGCAAGGATCATTCAACTAGGATAGAGTGCACTCTCCACTCCATTTTTCATATTATTATCTTCATTCACTCCTATCAGTACATATTCTCCCTTTCTCTTCTCTCATTTGTTTACTTAAGGTTCATGTGTGTGTGTGTGGTTAAGATTTTGTACTAAAAATTTGTTATAGTTGTATTGGTCAATGTAAGAATACAAGAAATAGTTTTTCCCACAATGTATGATTCATAGTTTGTTAAAACAATTGATTCTTGTATACCAAAAATGCAATTCTATCCTTTCTAGAGGATTGTGAACTTTTACTAGTATAAATCATACTTTAAAAAACACGTCAAAACCCTTACCTTATCATTGTCCTTTCAGTAGATCCATTAGCCCATACAACTTGATAAGAGTTTTCCAGGAGATGCATTTCCATCACCAAGACCTGCATGAATCATAAAAGACAAAATATTTATATGAGTAAATAATATATAAGCGAATAAACAAGCATTTAGTTATGTAAAATACTCTAGAAAAAACTTAAGTGGTTGCATACCTTAATGAGATTCTCTTTGTTTCGAGAATAGTTTATTCTCTACTAAACAGGGCCAACCATGTGAAGGTGGAAGCTCATATGGCCCCTTCCCCCCCTCACATCACTCTCAATTCCCCATACACAACACATGATTTTGTTTATATAGAAAACATATAGACATTCATGCATAACTAGGATAGTCATCAAAACATATGAACATATAAACATTGAAGCATAATGTTGTAATTCATATAAACAATGCTTCATACTAGCAACATCGATAAACATCAAAATACAAGTCATGAATTTATATATCTATTTTTTCTTTGGTTTATGTATTTTTACATTAAGAAAATTGACGATTGGGGTATCATAATCATCCTTTGACATTGTATTTCTTGCACCCTATCCTTCTATTGTTTGTGTTTCCATGCGCTCATGTACCATAATTATGGTACGCCACTGAGAAGGGCATTGAGGCATTTGTGTAGGGGCGTGAACTAAAACAAAGAAAATAATCATATCAATATGTTGAAATATAATTGAAATAACTAATTCATTATTTTTATTAACATTACAATATTGCTCTTTACCTATCTGTGTAGCTGTGACAGTTGGTGAATTAATTTCTTGTCCACTTGGTTCCTTTCGCAGTTCACCCTACTGAGCTACATGCTCTTCCATTTAAAGAAGATAATATATAAGTATAAGTCAAGAAATAAATATCTACAATCACAGTAAATATTTCTAATTCTGAAGCATACATACCGGAATGGGTACTCTGCTCCCCACTATCATTGGACATGTGCACCCTTGTATGACGTGGTGTCTACATAATAACGCTAGATTCACTGTTGCGGTTGCACTGTTGCTTGAAAACAAACATAAATACTTAGTTAAGGGTGATATAATAAAATATGAATAGACTTTACAATCATGCTATTTTGGTTTCCTTATTCATTTTATTTACCTGCGTGGCTGGGGAGATTGGAGTCTACTCCAAGCTTTTCCTATATTCAATCATGCTTTTAAAACTATGCTTGTAACCAAGCTTTGGGTCCTCCCCTATGGAAACAGTGTCGAACATATTTAACTGCAATGCATAACACCATTAAAATTACCAATAACAAAAACATATATTTGTTCGCTAATGTTAAATAAATATTAACCACAATTGATCATTTAATTCTTATGATTTGGGCTTTTAGTTTTCCATATCCACCCTGGCCTAGTTTATGTTGCCTGTGATTTTCCATTCTAGCTTTGGTTTCTTTGGAGGTGTCAGGTAGCTTATATATGGAATTTTTGAAAAAAATTAGATGTCAGAATTGTTACTTAAAACATGAAAGAAAAACACAAATGAGCATATTTCACTAATAATATGACATTTGCTGTACCTTTCTTGACCAACTCGTGGATGCCTTCCTTGTTTTTAAAACAAGTTCTCCTTTTTCATCCCCTATCAAGGCCTTCCACTCTTTCTCTAGAACCATGGGAGGGCGCTCATGCTTGAGGTCTAATTGCAATTTCTCCCTATATTGGGCCCTGGTATATTTTAAATTCTCGCCAGCTAACTTTGTAACCACTTTCTTGTTGAACGTATTGCTGAACAAGTTTACCATGTGGTCTATCAATTCATCTTTCTTTTTTCTATCTTGGCCATTCCACCATGTGTGAATGGTGGGGCCAAACAAATCCAATGCTTTGTCATTCAAGTTTCTATAGAAAACATTGTTTCCTGCAAAAACATGTTATCCATTAATTTATAATAATCTCAACAAATGTCCATTTCAATTTCATGATAAAAATGAATCAATTAATTAACAAATACCTGCAATCTTCTGAATATTGATCAGAACACATGCGTCATCCACTGGAAAGGTGAGATCTAGTGATCTGATGCTTTTAATTCGTTCTTCTCCATGAATAGATTCCTCTCCATCTACAATACGTTCATCTCCGGAGTCATATGGAGTCCCAGGCTCCGACTCATCATGCTCCGGTGTGTCATGCCAGTCAACATCATTGCGTTCATCAATGGATTCGAGGGGAACCTCAGGAGGGTCAAAAAGCCTCACTTGTACTTTTATATGTCGACTTTTTTGTTGCATTGGACCATCAATGCTACCTATAGAAGTTGCATGCTCGATAGGTTCCTGAGGCACGGGGTTTAAAAAGTCCTACAAATGGAAAAATTTACTTTATCAGATCATATAGAAAATATAAAACAAAAAAACTGATATGAAATTGTCATAGCTGATAAAAATATGTGAAGATGCCACTTACCCCAAAATTAATTATTAGATTTTGTAGCTCTGCAATTATTTCCCTATCCTCCTGTGTCAGGTGTATTTCACGAAACAAACCTAGATATTCTATGTTTGCCTTCTTCAAGGCCTTCACGATAGTTTCTATTGGGTTAGTGGAATAAAATATTTTTTCCTCATCAAGATCCTCAGTGGGTGCCTTCCCACGTTGACCATGCCACAATACATTACTGAATAAAATTAAAGAGATGAACTTTAACATTTGAGAAATTTAGTTATTGTAGTCATAAGTTATTACTATATTTAACATTTACCCGCTGATGCACAACGTGTGCCTTTCCACGGTCACCCTGGACAGATGTAGCGAGTGATTTTCCACGGTCACCCTAGACAGATGTAGTGAGTGATTTTCCACGGTCACCCTGGATAGAAGTTGACACAATAAATCAATCAACAAAAGTTATGAAATTCACCTGTAACATTAAAAAAATAAAATATTGCAGTAATATCAGAAAATAAATAATGAAATTTCAGAAATTTAGTTGTTGTAGTCATAATTTGTTACTATTTTTAACATTTACCTGCTGAGGCACAATGGGTTCATTTCCATGATCACCCTGGACATATGTGGTGGTGATTTTCCATAGTCACCTTGGACAGAAGTTGACACAATAAATCAATCAAAAAAAGTTATGAAATTCGTCTGTAACATTAAAAAAATGAAATATTGCAGTAATATTAGAAAACAAATAATGAAATTTTAGAAATTTAGTTGTTGTAGTCATAAGTTGTTACTATATTTAACATTTACCTGCTGAGGCACAACGGGTGCATTTCCACGATCACCCTGGACAAATGTAGTGGGTGATTTTCCATGGTCACCCTGGACAGATGTAGTGGGTGATTTTCCACTGTCACCCTGGACAGAAGTTGACACAATAAATCAATCAACAAAAATTATGAAATTCACCTGTAACATTAAAAAAATGAAACATTGGAGGAATATCAGAAAATAAATAATGAAATTTCAGAAATTTAGTTGTTGTAGTCATAAGTTGTTACTATATTTAACATTTACCTGTTGAGGCACAACGTGTGCATTTCCACGGCCACCCTAGACATATGTAGCGTGTGATTTCTCACAGTCAACCTAGACATATGTTGACACAATAAATTAATCAACAATAGTTATGAAAGTAATTGTAACATTAAAAAAATGAAATATTGCAGTAATATCAGAAAATAAATAATGAAAAATGAAATATATGCAGTAAAAAATTGAAATATTGCAGCGATAAATTATAACAATGATTTATCAAAGGTTGAGTTGAATGATATGTAAGATATTTACCCCCATAGCCTCACCCCCTCCATCTATTCGATTTAAGTTGTAATCGATCAACAACTCTTCACCTGGAACTATTGTTTTTGTTGCACATACCAATATACAATTTCCTTCGCGTCCCTCAAATATGAAATTTGGTTTCTTAGTTGTTTCCACTTGTGGTGTACTATTTATAAAGCCCACAATGTTTCAAGAAGCTTTTGGCCTTCCATCAATATACATAGTTGCCCCTTTATTTTGATTGTTATCTACTAGTTGTATATAATTTGCGACAACTCTGTAGCTCCTCATACTTCACGTATATCAGAACAACATCAACCAATGATTGTATTTGTATAATGGTCCAACATACTCCATCAATTCAGTTACAGTGCCATAGCTGACCTTTATGCCATCCATGGAAAATAACCCCAATCCATGTAAGGACGAAGGAGCAATGTGATACATCCTCCCACTGATGAAGAAATCTGTGTCCACTTCAGGTATCTCCTTAGGTTCCCATCATTGCACTATATTCCTATACCTCAAGGGAAATTCAATGTCACCTATGCTCTCAACATCATAATTACATGAACCTCTGTTGGCAATAAAAAATTGCATGTGTAGACAAATTTTTTTCCTTACCTTTTCAGATCTAGTTGATCTAGAACCGATAGATCTAGTACAACATGTCTCACTTTCAACCTCTTTTAGTATATCTTGATCATCAATCGAGGAAGATAGATCCGAAATATACCTATTTGGTGGTACCTACACTCGTTAAAACAAGAAGATAATTTATCATGCGAATATAAGTTTGTGGTACCAACAATACTCGAAAAAATGAGAAGATAAGTTAGCGAGCAAATATTTAGGGAACCCATGTTTTGCTTGGAGAATATACTTGATTCTATTGTATGTAACAAACTTATTTGGGTCCTTGTTTACTTGATTCATATCATACTTGGCATCCCATTATTTTTATCTTGGTATGCTTGGGGTGCGAGTCTTCTCTTTTATATAATGGCATTAAAGTCCCAACATTAGAGGTGTATGAAATTCATTAGGATAGAAAGAGGCATTAAAGTCCCAACATTAGGATTGGGAATTGATGTAGATAGGGTGATGGATTTGTCAACTATTTTGGGTGAAACAAGGTGCTATGATTGCACACTAAGGAGGTCCTCCAAGTGAATTTGTTGCATGGATAGAGTGTTGGTAAGAATGTGCAACATAAGAAATTTTTTTCCATGCCAGGAACCAATTGGTCCTAGTAGAAGGAAGTCATTCACACATCCTCTTGTGGAATTGCATAAAGTTGCATAGAGTGGCATAAAGTTGCATAATTTGCATAGTTGCATAAGTTGCATGTTGCATAAAGTTGCATAAGTTGCATGTTGCATAAAGTTGCATAAGTTGCATTTTTGCATAAAGTTGCATAGTTGCATATGTTGCATAAATTTGGATAAGTTGCATAAGTTGCATAAGTTGCATAGTTGCATAGTTGCATGTTGCATAAAGTTGCGTAGTTGCATAAAGTTGCATAGTTGCATAACTTGCATAGTTTCCATAGTTGCATATAGTTGCATAGTTGCATAAGTTGCATTGTTGCATAAGTTGCATGTTGCATAAAGTTGCATGTTGCATAAGTTCCATAAAGTTGCATAAGTTGCATGTTGCATAAAGTTGCATAAGTTGCATTTTTGCATAAAGTTGCATAGTTGCATAAGTTGCATAGTTGCATAAAGTTGCATAAGTTTCATAGTTGCATGTTGCATAAAGTTGCGTAGTTTCATAAGTTTCATAGTTACATAATTTGCATAAGTTGCATAAGTTCCATAGTTGTGTAAACTTGCATATAGTTGCATAGTTGCATAAGTTGCATGTTGCATAAAGTTGCATAAGTTCCATAAAGTTGCATAAGTTGCATGTTGCACAAATTTGCATAAATTGCATGTTGCATAAAGTTGCATAAGTTGCATTGTTTCATAAAGTTGCATAAGTTGCATAGTTGCATAAGTTGCATAGTTTCATAAGTTGCACAAGTTGCATAAACTTGCATATAGTTTCATAGTTGCATAAAGTTTCATAAGTTGCATAGTTGCATAACTTGCATAGTTGCATAAGTTGCATAAACTTGCATATAGTTGCATAGTTGCATAAGTTGCATGTTGCATAAAGTTTCATAAAGTTGCATAAGTTCCATAAAGTTGCATACAGACCAAGACTCCTGCATCCTGGATTTTTTCCACATATGAACATATAAACACTGAAGCATCCATATATATATATATATATATATATATATA
>SNQJ01S0006371.1:60727-85610 GCA_010110895.2 Picea sitchensis
GAGAGAGAGAGAGAGAGAGAGAGGAATAACTTTGTGGACTTCTCCCCTCTCCCTCAAATTCCCAAATGGAGGATGATATTAACTTCCTACTGATCATGCATGGTTGGTAACCCCAAATTAGGACTTGGTGGTTTTTCATAATGTGACCTCCCATTGGAAATACACCTTTGGTGATATGGCCAAACCAATTGAGTTATACCTTGGGGCTACATAAATATGGACATGGATAACTTCAATATCTACGTGGTCCAATGGGATGCCAAATATCTTGATCTCTAAACTCTTGTGTTTTAGGAAAATCAAGGAAGGTTATGTGTTATCACCTCCACTCCATGCCATTTCTAAGATCGATTAGGTGATGATGGGATTTTGTAGGGATTTTGAAGTAATTATGTGTGATAATCATGAGGATATACGGGTGGACTCATTGAATATTTCCAATTTTAATCCAATGGAGGACCTCCTAAGCTACCCCCTACATCAAATATTATTTGCATTGAATGGTGATGGGGAGTGGAATAAAAAAGGAAATCATCCTAATGGGTGTGCATATATGCTTGTAAAACGTGTGGAAGTTGTTGGAAATGATTAATATGCTTACGGGAAGGATGATTGATGGATATATGGATTTTCTATCCCACATTGTGGTGCCTAAAAGGTGTTTAAGGATCTCCTAGCACTGGATACATGCTATGGTAAATCAATCCCTCTTACACTTCATTCACTTGGTTTCTTTGGGGTAATATATGTTCCTTATTTATTGAATGAGTATGTAGGGGTATTACGGGATGCATCCCATTCCCAAAATTTAGGAAATGTAGTAGATGATAATGAAAGCACAACAAAAATGATCTCTAAATAGAGGAAGGTCATCTCTTTAGTTGATAAAATTAGGGAAAGTAAGATAAATAATAGGACTAGTATAGTAAAGTTAAGGAATGAGAGGATGGATGTGGAAATAGACTAAGTAGGTATAAATGAAAACAACCCAGTGTATGCAAAAACAACGTTGGTAAGAAATTTTTTTAACCAATAAAATGGGGAAAGAAACCTTGATTTACTGGATGGAAAAACTATGGAAGAGTAAGTAAGGGTATGTATTAAAGTTTTATATGATGGAAAGAGGCTTTGTTACCTTTTTATTCATGACAATATTGTATAGGGATGATATTGGGAGAGGTTTATGGTGAAGCCTAAAGTTGACACTTTAAGAGTTAAATAAAAATTGGTCATTATTTTGGCTAAAATACCTTATCTCATCATGGAACTATAGGATTAACAAGTTTCAATGACATAAGTAATAGGTCAATGGGGTATATTACAATGGATGATAGAATAAAATGCATGTAAATCTCATCACTGGTTATGGAAAAACAATTCATAGAGTTAGACGTTGGGTATGTTCTACCGGATGACATTAAGATTGTGTCAGGTGGAATGGAGCCCATATAGTTGATGGAATACATAAACATCCCTTTCAGATGGATTTTTGTAGAACCAATGGCCATTTAAAATATTCCTATCTAAAGAGGGGTTAGAATTACATGATAGATGATATGAGACAAATGTTAATCCATTCTAGGTATGGTAGTTATAATTTAAGAAGATTTTAGGTTCACCCAAATTATTCTTAGAAACTTGTTCCATATTGTAGGGGAGAAATTCCTACATCCCACTTTTTACATTGGGAAGAAGGAAGAAACAAAAACTAGTAGACATTACAAAGAAATATTCATGGCTAATAAAGAAATAAAATCTTTGTTATTTTATGAAATCAATAGTTTGCAATCTTAGTTAGGTATGTAACTTGAACATAAATGAAATGGAAGGGGGTTTTGGTCATTCCCCACCCACACATATCCTTATTTATGATGGAAAATACAAGATATACAAATTCAATGATGAAGGAACAAATCCAACAATAAATTATTAGGACATTGAAGGAGTAAGGCCCATCCCTACTAAGTTTACTTAAGAAGGTGTAACACAAAAATGAAACCTTGATGTAGCAAGTTGAAAAATGTAGCATAAGAAAATATAGGAAAGAGAAGGCCACAAAAGTCCCCTCTATTGAGATTTTTGAGAGTGATTCATATTCAAAGAAGGATGAGTACTCCCTCCCAAGATGTAACACAATATACCTCTCAAGATCATGTAAAATAAAAAAGGTCAATGACATTGTGGAGGGTAGAGGAGGGGGTTTGGAAACTGAGACTAGAGCTACTATTCAAAAGTATCAAGGAAGGAAGTAGTGTATACACCTATCTAAGGAAGAGGAAAAGGTTGAGGTTAATAGGGTAAGTAGAGATCAATAAAAAAGGCCCTTAGAATAGGGATAACCTCATTAAAGAGGAAGTAATGATTTATGTGTCCATAAATACAATGGGTTTGGAAGCACCTCTTAAACACAAATACTTGAAAAKAATGATCCAAAATTATAAGTAGATGTTATCTTTGTACATGTGGCTATGTTAAATAACAAAGATGTAGTGGGATCACTCTAGCTATACTAAAAGGGTGGAATTTTGTTGTGAATAGTGCTATAGGTTGATCAAGAGAATTGGTAGTTGGATGGAGGTAGTCATGCAAGATAATAAAAAACACATATTTTTTGGATTCTACAATAATGTGCACCGTTTATCTGATTTATTTGAAAATTGATATGGGCCATGTCATAAAACAAAGGATCAATGGATAAAAATCGTGGGTGAGGCCTCCTTAGAACACATAGCTAGATGAGGGGATCTAAATTTGGTATTAAGAAGAACAAATGTATGTGGATATGAGGGAAGACTTGATGCCTTGGCTAGTTTTTAACACTTGAAGAAAACGACATAGTCGATGTAAAACCTTAAATATCAAACCTACCTAGAGGAACAAAAGGACAAGCATGAAAACCATTGGTAAAAGGATTGACTAATTTATTGTTTTTGATAGTTTCTCCACTTAGCTTGGGAGATACATAACGGGGGTTGGAGTTGATGTAAATTAATACCACTTTCAATTATTCTTCAACTTAAATCAAATGAAAAAAAATCCCCCGGTGCCATACAAATTCAACTCCTATTAGCTCAAGAATGAGGAATAAAGGGAAATGATAGAAAATGAATGGGTTGCAATTATAGGTTAAGTGAATATGCTATGACAAGTTTTCAAATCCATCTCAAAAGATTGTGTAAATTCCCAAAATACCCAAAACTAGAGATAGAGGGGAAGCTTGAGTTGATTCATGGGACCTAAAATAGGGAACCATGTTAGGAAAAAACAAGGAAATGATAGATCAATTAGAAGGAGAATGAAAAAAAAAATGATAGTTTGGGATCAATCCTTATGGATAAAAAAGAGAGTAGGGATGTATGGTTAAAAGAAGGGGATTATAATACTAAGTTATTCCACATGTATTCATAAGATATAAAATAACATAGCATATATAGGATATATACAACAAGAATTGAGTTGTACACATTATATTAAATGGGATGAACAAGAGTGAAGTAGAGAAATACACAATAATTTTTCATAAGGAATATTCTTTTAGCCATCTCCAAATTTAATAGGATAATAACTTATGAGCATAATGAAATACTCTTAACCCTTATTGATGATGAAGAGATAAAATATGCCCTTGCTTATTTTCAAAATCATAAATCCTGTAGGCCAGATGGTTAACCCACAAATGTTTACATGAGTTGCTACAGTGTAATAGGAAAAAACTTGCTTGGGGAAGTACAAGAATCTTGAAGGAATGATAATATTTTTGGCCATGTTAACTCTATATTCATAGCCACCATACCCCAAAAATAAAACCCACCATCCTTTAATTCATATAGGTCAATTTCCTTTCCATTTTGTTTTATGAAATTATAGCCAAGATCATTGCAAGAAGGTTCAATCCCATCTTGTCTAAGGTCATATTAGAAGAGTAGTTTGGATTCCTAGAAGGTATGCAGATTTTCAATGCTATATGAGTTACTAAGAATCACTACACATAATAAAAAATAAGAAGTTTCTGTCCTTTGTGATGAAGTTATACTTGTCTAAAGCATATGAAGGGTTGAATGGACATTTTTAAATCTATGATTGGACATTTTTTAGGATGATCATGCTTCACATAGGTCTAGCTATAAGTACAGTCAACATTGATGAATGCTACTCTATAGTCTCAGATTTTGTGTTTATTTATGGTTCAACTTATCATTTATTCAAACCACACAAAGTATTGAGGAAAGGCTACCCACTATATCTTCTTCATTTTCTCCTAATGACACATTCTCTTCTTTTTCTTCCAGTGGAAGATAATTTAAGCAAATTATTAAGGGGTATGAAGGAGGAAAGGAAAATTATGGCTATATAGTTTGCAAGAGGGTGTGACACAAATCATATTCTCTTAATTGATGATGTATTATTGTTTCGAAATGGTACACTTAGAGAGAAAAATGCTAACCCTAACCCTAACTCGATTGGAGTCTTGTGAGTTTGGGGACAAAGCCCACGAAACTATCCTTGCATATATCTTTACCAACCATTTGTAAACAAAAAAAAATGACCCTTGAACCTATCTTGGTAGCTAATTTGCAAAATTAGTTTATGATTTCAACATTGCTTTCATATGCAAACTGGAAAAGGAAGAAATCCAAAGAAATTACCATTTTCGACGACAGAATGTTTGGCCTCCTTCTGTCTTTGTCGCTCTGGTTTTTCTGTGTCTTGGCCTCGTCCATGGAATGACTACGCGGGTTGTATGTCTCTATCACTCAAATTTCTCTTTCACATCTCCTTCTCTGTGTCTTGACCTCCTCTTTCCCTAGCTCCTTCTCCCGTCGCTCGGCTTTATCTCTTTCCCAACTAGCTCCTTCTCTGTCACTCGACTCCTAGCTAGCTCCTTCTCTGTCGCGTTAGTGTGCTCTAATTTCTCTTCTTGTATCTAATTTGAATGAGTATGCATGAGTGTCTCTTTTGTTTGTTTGAATTTTGTTTAATTTTTTTTTAATTAATATATTTTATAAAATTAATTTATATTTAATGAATATATATTATATATAATATATATAATATATATATAAGACTTCAAATTCCTTTTGGTTCAATAGAGATATAGGTAGTGGGTAAGTGCATGCATCATAGGCTTAAAAATCTCTCCATCATCATGTTCCTTAACTTGACTATAAGACTATATTTAGGGTTTCCTATCTACACTAAGGGTGAAGTGATGCTAACACTAAGAATGAAAAAATTAATCTAAAATCAAGGAGGATGCCCAATATCATCCTTTCATATCATGTTCCTTCACCCTCAATGGTTTGTGATCTACACTCCTTATACCCCAAATCAAGAGCATAAGGAGAAGGGGTTAGTGAGAGTGGTTTCCAATATTCTAGAGAGGAAGGAGGAAACATACATAAGACAACTCAATCTATCAATCATTTCAATGAATGATCATCTCAGAATTCATGAGATAGGCTAAGATACTAAACTTAAATTAGAAGGTTGCAATACAATGTTTGAAAAAGTGAATTTGCATAATTAACTTGAATATAAATAATATTCCACAAAGAAAATTAACTTGATATAATAACATAAATGAAATTTTTGTGACAACAAAATTGCATTAGCTGAAAGTGAAATGACATGAAGAAAATAAAATGTATATAACAACTTGCATGAATTATCTACATGAAACTATGATATACTTGCAGAAATAAAACATAACAGTGTGACAAAGATAGAAGAAACCATGCAAGTGCAAGTTGATGAAGACCCCCCTTGTGATTAAACCTACTTGAGAATATTATTTGCATAACCTCAATAATGCATATTAGTAACAATATGGGCCCCAAATTTTCACTATTTGGTGACCCATCATCACCCCCCAACAAAAGGTTTTGTGCATCCTTGTGCAATAAAAAGTGTCTCATGTGCATTATGTCATTTACCCTGCCTCTTTTTTTGTCCCATTATTTTTTTTCCTTGCAAGCACCCCTAAGGTCATAAGACACAAATTGAGTAATGACACCTTTGACATGGTACCCTACATTTTTTTCTATTTTCTTTCAAATCTTCCTTCTCCTTTTCCTCATCCAAATTTCCTAGAGGTGTGGGATGTAATGGGAGAGGAGGATTGAATCTTAGCCCGATCTATTTGAGCTTGATTTTCCTCAAAGACTCCTTGTAAAATTGAGACCTATGCAGGGTAGCTTATAAATTATGAGGGGAGTGTGGTTATATCCTCTAAATATCAAGATGAATCCCACTACATATGGATTGGAAATCTTGGAGTTCACCTTCCCTTGATATTTTGACTGTATCTTCAACATGGGAAATTGCCTCTCTTTGTTTCCCCTCTAGGATGGGAATTATCTCTATGTCGAATGTTAGATCTATGTGGCTACTAATGAATTCCTATGGACTGGTGGATTCAACTCTATTCCATAGGTGGTTGACAATTTCTTCTTTCCTATACCTCTGGAATTTAGTAGCTCTAAGTTATTCATGGTGGATACATGAGCACCATTGGAAAAAAAATTAGGGTTTATGGTTTTGTGAGATCCCATTGGCACCCTTATAGAAACCATAGGGAGTTATGTAATCCCTTGCCAACCGTGGAACAATCTGCCAATATTTTTGTTTCTTGTAACTAACCAGTGGAGTGAAGGGATATTCAAAACTTCTTAAGAAGTGTAGCTTTTGTGGAAAGGGAAGAGAAGTTGTGATCTATTTTTAGAGTCCACTATATAATCACATAAGAACTTGAAGAGCACCCTTTTCAAATGGATTTATTTGTAGTTTGATAATGGAAAGTAGAGCCTAATATTAAGAAGAAGGGAAGATTCAAGTTAACAAATGAAGCATCTGTGACCGATTACATATTGAGTTAACAAATGAAACATCTTCTTCTAGTTGGATTTTTCCCATATATATATGTATGATCCACTAAAGGTGATACATTATCTTCGGTCAAATTTGGTTATGGATCATAATATGAGCATTGATTGATGGTGACAATGAATCCTTCATGTGGAAATTGCATCACAAAAAGAGTAAGGAATTACGACTTTCACGGGGTACATACAATTGTGCCTAAGGAACAGGTTGGATTTTGTTGGGTGTGTGAGTGGTGTTTGAGTCTGGAAACCCTCCCATATTGTCAATTCATACAAATAGTATATCCATGTCAAATTTCAGTGCATACAGAAACATTTTGAAAAAAAAATCTACATTGGTCCCATTCACAGGTCATTTTTGCCCATCATGTACTCTATCCCTAGTACAATGTCTTTTAATAGTTTTTTCCTTTAAAATTCGACCAAGAAAATTAAAACTAAATGAGGACGAGCTGAGTGATGCCTAAGAATAGGGGTAAATTTCAATTCAAGGCTAGGGGTAATGGTGACAAGTATCATGAAGGGTGATGCCTAAGACTAGGGGTAACTTTCAATTCAAGGCTAGGAATGACCAGGCCCACATCAAGTGAAGGAAAAAAATTAAGAAGGTACATGTGTTGTCTCATTCCATGTCAACAAAAAAACATCCATTCATTGGGAAGACTAAAACCCCACAAATTGATGACGCCACCCGGGTCCTTGCAGTTACAATCTCTTGTAATTGAACCTTATTTATTGATTATCCTTCTAGAAGTGGGGGAAAACTACATTGACATACACTGTAAACACCCTATTGATGACTCCATGAAGGTAAGCAATTACATTATGTGTAACTAATTATTTTTGGCCTATCAATTATCCTTCCAAAGGGTCGATGGGTACATATATATGAGCAGATGATAATAAAGGGGTTTGACATTAAAGATTAGTGTTAGATAGATATTACCCATTTTATAGTGGATAGAAGAAGGAATTGACCTTCCATACAAAGAAAGGAATTATAACTTCTATGCATAGAGACAAAGACATTGTTTTTTATCTAGAGTCAAATATAAATCCAAGATACCAAATTGAATGAGGAAAATAACTTTTTGGTCATAGTATAGATCAAGGGAGCCACTTCTTAAGAAGTGTAGATTTTGTGGAAAGGGAAGAGGAGTTGCGATCTATTGTTAAAGTCCACTATATAATCACATAAGCACTTGAAGAGAACCCTTTACAGATGGATTTATTTGTAGTTTGATAATGGAAAGTAGAGCCTAAGATTAAGAAGAAGGGAAGATTCGAGTAGGCAATGATGAAGCAATTCTAGAATGAGGGGAAAACATCACCTTCACATAAACATCACATCACAATCAACATCACCCTTATGAGTGTATATTATCCCATGAGGGGAAAACATGTCACTTTTTTAAGAATTCAAACCCTGGTGTGTAAGAGAACAAGCCCTAGTTTTTATTGACTCAGTTTACCTCTCATGACCGCTGTGTCTTATAATATATTAGCTAAAGTTGCAACTTTAAGAAAGAAGTGTGTTTCTTGTCAGATTGTTAGATCTAAAAAAAAAAATCATTCAAGGTAGGCCAATTCGTGACACCATGTTGAAAACCCATTAAATATTTGTTGAATGGGAAAAGGGATTTGGAAAAAGCATTGCTCTAATATTAAATTTGACTAGGTTTATGACAAGGTAGATCGATTCCCCATATTTTATATGTTATCATAACTTGATTTGGAGTATGATTTCTTTAATTTAGATTTGGAGTATGATTTATTTAATTAATTGATTTGAAATAGAACAATTGGTTGACTAGTGTGGAGGGGAAATTGGATTGGTTGAATCATCCCCAACAATGCATGAGAAATGGTAGTATCACTATATACATAGTAAATTTCTTCGATATAAATATTTCCCAGTCTTCTATGTAGGTTTGGTGTCTATTAAATTTTTAACAAAAACTTAATAGTTCATTATTTAGAGACATGCATTTTGTTAGTAAAATCATTGCTATAGAAAAAATATTCAAGAAAGACACATTTATCATGTACGTTATTGGTTTCTTTTTTCTTCCAAAATTAGTCATATAGAAACTTGAGTGCTTAGAGGTTTTTTATGCTCTAAAAATGTGGTGGACCATGCTTTGTCATTAATGGTTCCATGGAGCATCTTTTCCTTTCCTAAAAAAGGAAAAGRCCTCATATAAACTAATATAATTGTTCATGGAGGAAGCATGTCAGGAAAGCATATAGTGAGTTCAATGATTGGTGAAGAACCTTGAAAAAGATTGACCTGATACATAATTGTTAAAGGAAATTTTAGATCCAAAATAAACAAAATTTTCACCCTCAATGATGTGAATGTTGCTTCAAGTGATTTAAGGATTGGTGGTTCTTTTGCACTAATTCAAATAGTTTGGGAAGCAAGGAAGAAGGTGGTTTCAAATATAACTTAGTATTAGGATGATTTTATCTGGAGAGGATTTAAATTTTCTTGCGACTCTATTTTGACATGGAAAGTACGACATTCTAATATTTCACACATGGGTAGATACATTCTTAAATTTTTCAATGAGGAGGATGTGGTTATTGGGAACAAAGATCACAAGGTCACAGTCCTACACGCAAAACAAAAACTGGAAAGTCATATTAGATGCTTCATGTCAACACAAAATAGTTTGACAACATCTCGTTCGATGGAAACATCAATAATCTTAAGTATGGAAATTTAATCCAAGGTATCTTCTTCAAGTCAAAGGTGTTGTTGGTAGAGATGAATCAAAATGATCAATATTTCCAAAGGGATAACTTATAAGGGAATGATAGTAGCGGATTAGATAGATCTAGGGTGAAATTCAATAGGAGATCCATTATGGAGGTTATCCTAAGGACTATATAAAAAGGTTGTGGCCTCTAATAATTTATCATAGTTAGGAAATATCATGGTCGAAGAAGTAGGACCCGACACTTTTGCACATAGGGGGTGAAATTGGATTTGTTACCCTTAAGGACAAATTTCCAGTTTTAATCTATCTCCCTAAGTCATGAAAATGATTCAAAGGCTCATTATTTATGGGAGTTGATATTAAAAAAATGGTGGAAGTGGCCACATAATTCAATTTTGAAGGAGGTTTTTCCAACTAACTAGTAGGTGTTAGAAAAACAGGACCGTGGAGCAATAAAATAAAACAAATGTAGAAACAAAACACAGAAGATACACAATACAAGAGAGACACAGATTTACGTGGTTCACCCAGTGTGGGCTATGTCCACCAGAGAAATTGCCAGATCCTTCCTTTATTATTATCCAACAAATGAAGGGATACAATCTACAGCAAAACCCGCTGTAACTTCCTCTTCTTTTTCTCACAGTCTCCTCTCTCAGAATACAATATTCACCATCATCCATAGCCGCAATACATTTCCCTCATAAAAGAGGGTTTCCTTCTAGGGAAAAAAACCCTAACATAATCTCTACCGTTAGATCTGCGACCTTATAATGAACGGTCGATATTGATGAGAGAATTACAATGTAATTTTACAAAGGCAATTTTGCTTGGGGGCTTAAGCCTGAGCTAACAGGGACCTTCTTGCCCCAGACCCGATAAGGGGATAGGCCCCTCGGTAGGACCCTTGGAGGGTACCCCCCCCTCTCACGCACTCTACTTGTGGAAGAGTGTACATACTTAAAGGTGTAAATGCTTCATGGGGTATACACATGGTAGAGAGTAAAAGACCTCTGAATAAAGAAGATAATCGGGCTCCACAACCAAGAATCTCCCATGAGTGATCTCCAACAAAATCACCATTAACGTATTTGTTGGACTACGAACCTTCTTGGACACAGCAAATTTCTCATCTTCATCTTCATTCTTGAGATAGTGAAATGACAAGAACTTCGGTTTCTCCACGGATTCTCCCTTTTTAACGTAATGCGAGTTAAAGCTGGTGTGTATCTTTTCCGACTTCAATTTTCCATCTTCCAAGATTGGATCGTATGAGTGGTACCTCAATATATATTTAATTATTCAAATGGAAGGTACTGGTTTCTTTGCAAGGTGAATGACACTCTCATTGTCACTGTATAACATGTTATTCTCTCGCTTCTTTCCTAATTCCTCCATAAACCTTTGTAACCAAATCATCTCTTTACTAGCCTGCTGTAGCAACAACATGCCTCTTCCTCTGTTGTTGAGAAACCCTTTGAAGTTTTGAAATCCAACTCAACTTTGTTGTTCCACCTATAGTAAAACATGCACCTATGGTGCTCCTCCTGCTTTCTTTATCCCTTATTATCTGAATCAACATATCCACAGCCAGAAAATTTGAACCTCCAAAATGAAATGCATGTGTAGTAGTACCTCCTAAATACCTGAGAATCCACTTCTGCCTCTAATGTACTGGATTGTTCATATACCTTCCTCACAACTCCCTTTGCATGTGCAATATCCGGTCTTGTGTAAACCATTGCATACATCAAGTTATCAATTGTCGATGAATAAGGGACCATGGACGTGTATTCTATATCCTCCTCGTCTTGGGACATTTCATAGTTAATTTGAAATGGCTGGCCAAAGGGAGTTATCTTGGTTTTGCATTCTACATTCTAAACCTCTCCAACACCTTCTGTGTACTCACCTGAGACAATGTCCCGAGTTTGCGATTTTTCTGTCTCTTGTTATTCTCATGCTGGGATTTTCTTTGCGGCACCCAAATCCTCCATCACAAATGGATTGGCTAATTTCTTCTTGAGCACATTTATATCACGCATATTAGTCCACTGCAACAAACATCATCTACATACAATAGCAAGATAATAAAAGGTTACATTTTTCTAGCTTTTTAAAATAAACCACCGATTGATCATAGCCGAGCATCTAGTATAGTTACGTCATAAAACTGTCAAACTTCAAATACCACCAGCGCCTTGGAGCTTGCTTTAGGCCATACAAGCTCTTCTTCAACTTGCATACCAAATTCTCCTTCCCTTTGACCTCATACCCGTAGGCTGCAGCATATAAATCTCTTCTTCCAAAACCCCATGGAGAAGATGTTTATCTAATTGTTCAAGATAATCATCACGCCACAAGACTTAAAATAGTCCCTAATTGAAGTCATTTTAACAGCGGGAGAAAATGTTCATCAAGATCTATGCCTTTCTTTTGTGCAAACTCCTTTACAATGGAAGTCTAGCCTTGTACCACTTTTCTCCTCCATCTTCTTCCTTTAACTTGGAAACCCATTTATTACGCAATGCTCTTTTTCCATTAGGTAACTGAACCAAGTCCAAGTCTGGTTATTTTTCAAAGAATCATTTCCTCTTTCATGCCTTACTCCCGCTTCTTTTTTGGTGTCTACACGCATTGCCTCTTCATAACATCCGGTTCCGCAGTCGGAGTCAATAATAAATAATATAATGAAGGAGGTATGGTTCAGGGGGTATGTAACACATTAATCTTCTAACAACACTTGTAGGTGTTTGGGGTACCTCTTTCTCCTGCTGTTGTACATTTGATTTTCAGGTTCCTTTGAAATTTCTTTTTCATTGATCTCTTTATTGCTTTGTGTATTCTTGTTTCACGTTTCCTGTTTTTTTTCCTTGCAATTGATCTTTCTACATGAACTTCTCATTGAATACTGACATCTCTACTCCCTAATGATTTTTATTTCACTTAATCCATAAGCAATAACCAAAATCATTAACACCATGTCCAATAATGGTGCATTTCTTGGATTTTTCCTCAAGCTTTGTTCTATTTTCATTATCAATATGGACCGATAGCCTTCCTGTCGAAAGTTTTCAAAAAATAATGGATTTACCTTTTCCTGTCCATTCCTCCTCTAGATTCTACCATCCAAAGGCGAGGTCCTCTGTTTATAAATTAAACAATAGTATCTACAACATCTGCCCGAGAACTATAAAGGGAAAAATGGCATGCAATCTCATACTCTTGGCACATTCCATGATTGTCATTCATCGCTACGACACACCATTTTCTTGTGGTGTTAGGTAGGCCCCATCTTCTCTCTCTGATCCATGGTATGAACAGTAATCATCAAAATCCTTGCTACAGTATTCACCTCCATTATCTAGAGTCTGAGACACTTCTAAACTTTTCCTGTCTCATTTCTCAGCTAAAACTTCCATTTCTTAAGAGTATCAAAAACATCAGATTTTTGTCGAATGCAATAAACCAAAGTTTTTTAGTTTGCATCATCAATAAAGTAACATAATAATGAGAGACGCAAAGATATGATACCTAAAAATTTTGGTCCCCATACATACGTATGCACAAGATCTAACCTTTCATTTCTTTCTTTCTTTTTAACTCACGAGAAATCTGACTCTCTTTGTTTTTCCATAAACACAATTCTCATAGAAGTCCAAATCAATTTGTTTAAGATCTAGCAACAATTTATTTTGTGAAGGATCTGCATACCCTTCTCACTCATGTGTCCCAACCTATGATGCCAAGTCATCCACTCTGTAGAAGCTAAAGATATAGAAGAGTCAATTATTACTGGTACATGAATACAATGTACCTACCTTCTCTCCTTTAAGCTATCACCAATGATCCTTTGATGACCTTCCGCGTCTTATGTGTAAATATGAATATACAACCTTCGCACTTAACTTATCTGTTGAAATCAGATTTTTTCTTAAATGAGGAACATGTTTTACCCTCTTTCCAACAACCATTGGTTTCCACATTTTAGTTTATTTATTTTTACCTTTCCCATTCCAACAATTTTGCATGGTTTATCATGCCACACCCCATAGGAAAAAAAAAAAAAAATCACCTTGAACATAATCTAGAAAATGTTTCCTATGGGGTGTGTGAATGAAGCTCGGAATATACTACCCAAGACTCAAATATTATCTACAGAAGAATCAAAGCATCTTGTAACACATCACTGTTACATTTGCTTCGATTCTCTCTAGCTGTCCATCTCTTTGTTTCTTTAGACTCTGAAGTCTTTCTTGGGATGTCCTTTCTTCCCACAATTCCAGCACTCTATCTTTCCAAGTGCGGATTTTGGATCTGCCCTTCCTAGTATTTCGCGGTTTCTTGAGCCCTTTCTCCTATCCTTTTGTCTTCCCTCTGATTCTCCATGTTCCAAAGCGCATTTCACGATGTCTCACCTATGATTTTACATTGCATTTCCTCACTGGGATAACACCAACAACATCATCAAATTTTTAAAGATATTTGAACCGAGGAGAGACGAGTTTCTTACAGCCATGACTAATCTGTTCCATCTTTTTGGCAATGGGCACAAGATTAGAGAACCCTAACCTCATCATCAAAGTCCACTTTCACGGAAATTGGATTGATTAGTAACCATATTAAATTCATTTAAATGATATTCAACAGACCCTGCTCGACATATTCATGATAAATAATCTCTTCATTAGAAATAACATTAAATGGGGTTTTTCATACAATTTGGCCAGCGCATCCATCAAACCCTTACGTTGTGCTTTTCTTTCAGAAATCGCGAAACCCTTAGGCAGCTACCGGACTCCGGTATTATCGTTCCTAGAGCCTTTACATCAAGAATCTCCCATTCTTCATCCTTCCTTGGCCCTCAATTCTTTGCTACTCAGCTCAATGGTAGGAATAGATCCTTCTGATATAAATAATGGTCTTCCATATGCATATTCCATAGCTGGTGGTTTGGCCATTAAATTTATTGACCCTAGACTTTCCATCTTGAGGGTGCTCCCCTTGAACCGGAACCACTTTCCTGCGAGTTACCTTAAACTCGATACTAGTTGTTGAAAGCGGGGACCCGCAGGTAATGCGTAAAACAAATGGAAACAAAACATAAGATACACAATACAAGGGAACCCACCCAGTTCGCATTGGTTCACCGATTAGCAGGCCTACATCCACGAAGGAGGAGAATTGCTAGGTCCTTCCTTTATTATTATCCAACAAATGTAGAGATACAACCTGAAAAACAAAACCAGTAGCTTCCTCTTCTTTCTCTCCAGTCATCTCCGAATAAAATATTCACCATCATCCATAGCTGCAATACATTTCCCTCATAAAAGGGGTTTGCCTTCTAGGGAAAAAACCTAACATATCTTTTAGTCTACTTGCGACCTTATAATGAATGGTCCAGATTTACAATGAAAATTACAATATACTTTTACAAGGCAATTTTTGTAGGGCTTATTGAGTAAGGGGCCTTTGCCCTGAACCCGGCGGGGCCGCTCCACAGACCAGGTGGGGGATGGCCCCTCGGACCCAGCGAGGGAGTACTTCCCCACTCCCGATGAGCGTGTACATACTTATAGGTGTAAATACTTCATGGGGTATAAACAATTTGAAAGTAAAGACCTATAAATCAAGAAGATGATCCAGTCCCACAACCAACAATAGGGGTAGACTATATATGTATGATCCACTAAAGGTGATACATTATCTTAGGTCAAATGTGGTTGTGGATCATAATATGAGCATTGATTGATGGTGACAATGAATCCTGGTTGTGGATCATAATATGAGCATTGATTGATGGTGACAATGAATCCTTCATGTGAAAATTGCATCACAAAAAGAGTAAGGAATTACGAATTATACGGTGCACATACAATTGTGCCTAAGGAACAAGTTGGATTTTTTTGGGTATGTGAGTGATGTTTGAGTCTGGAAACCCTCCTATATTGTCAAGGCATACAAATAGTCTATCCATGTCAAATTTTAGTGCAAACATAAACATTTTGAAAAAAAATCAACATTGGCCCCATTCATAGGTCATTGTTTCTCATCATGTACTCTATCCCTAGTACAATGTCTTTTAATAGTTGTTTCCTTTAAAATTCAACCATTAAAATTAAAACGAAATGAGGACGAGATACACAGAGCAGCAGGGGTGACAAGGTGCATACATTTTTATATTAAACTTCTTTGATTTATCCTTCTTTGAAGCCATACTTCATTATCCAATTATTAAGTAGGCCTCAAGTGTTCTAACTCTAATCCTAAGCCACTTACTATCACACCTTAATGGGGTCAAGTAGTACATGATTAGGCGCAACCGTGCAGATCTCCTCTTGGTTTTGAGAATAGTTCATTCTCTACTAAACATGGGAAACCACGTGAAGGTGGAAGCTCTAATTATCCCCCCCCTCACATCACTCTCAATTTCCCCATACCTAATTTGAAATTCTAAAGAACATGTAACATATACTCTATTATACAAAATAAAAACATATAAAGATCATATAAAAATATAAACACATACCTCTTCTTTTCAACAATTAAATATCATTCATCTTCTTCTTCATCCAACTCAACATCTGTATCAAGATCTTGTTCAAAATCGATATTGGTGAAAGGCTCATTCATATAAACATCATCATCAACGTCATTTTCGCTAATATAGTTATTGATATTGTCAATGAGATCGTCGTCTCCTACATTTGGATGATCAACTTATTCAACTTCTTCGTCTGAGACATCGACTATAACCACCTGTTCTCGATCTGCATAATCATGATATTCTTCCTCGTTATTATATTCATCGTCGGCTACATGATTATACTTTACTGGTCTTCCTCTTGGATCATATCTAACAACGTATGACCAACCCGCTTTACCAGATACCTCTGAGTAAAATACTTGATCACATTGACTTAGAAGAACATAAGAATTTGTACCCAGTTCAAATGCCCTTGTATTAACCATGGTAAATCCTTATCATGCTCAATAACAGTTCTTTCAGGATCACATTCATGCATCCGTAGCCTGTACCATTTCACCTCAAACAAAACTATTTTAAAGGAATTAAAATCACACTCAATTATATCCTCCAAATGCCCATAATACCTATTCTCAGTTTCTTCCAGATTTCTGTCACTTCTAGAGGAAATGTTGGTGACCTTAAACACTGCAGTTATCCCACAATCCGGGGTTTTTATCTTATCATCCAACATTTTGATACAAAATTTACGACCATTACACCACATAGCCTTGTGATGTTTCAAATGCAACATGGATAACAAGTAAAAAATACATTGCCAATTAATAAACCTCATATAGGACTTAGTAAATATATATTTCAAAAATCAAACAAACTAAATACATTGACAAATTGGGAAATAACTAGGAAAATGTGGGTAAACAATTTACTTGCCTGTTTATCTTTTAAACCAAAGGCTAAATCAACTTCCCTAGTTGATGTAAGATCAGGGAATTGATCTCGATGATGATGCGTTGTTTTAATCATCTTACTCACCCCTTCCCATGATAACCTACCGAAGTATTCTTCAGTATATTCTATCCAATGCTCCATCCAATCACGGTTGTTTGCAATGTATAAATGTAAATCATCCCACTCTCGAGCAACTATATGATAAAATAACAATTTAATATCATTAATTAGCTATTGTTAATAAATGAATAGTTTAATATAGTTCAATATGCAGGAATACAAAATGTAAAAAATCAGTATGATAAAATAAAATTGGAAAAATAAATGTGTAATAAATTAAATCTATGTCAACATCTAATAATTACCTTTCATAGTCCTCATTTTACCTTTCCCCAATAGGACCTCCCCTTCAAATTTGTTGATGGAGTCAAGATGCCAAATGTGAGACACATTCATATTTTCTGCTAATTCAGGTAGATATTGACTAATATACACCATGCATTGATATAACATATATCCCTCAACCATAGAACCCTCATGACATTCTCTTTGTCTAACAAAAGCCTTCAATGACTTCAACTGCCTCTCCACCATCCACATCGACCTTGTGTGTACTGGTCCACATAAGTCAAGCTCCTCAACTTGGTGTATGAGGTAGTTTTCTTGTGCATTCAAAAATGTTGTAGGTAGATATTGTTGCATTTGACACATTAGTTGGGGAATTTCTCTCTTCCAATACCTTATATATTCTTTATGGATTTCTTTTGATGAAATCCACCTACAAATGTTGATGCAATAAAATAATATCAAGGCATACATAAACTTGCAGATAAAACATAATATGTCAATAAGTTCCGCTACGAATCACATAAGAAGTACATTTTCCATATAAAACATTACTTACCTCATGTATTTTCCATGTACATAAATAATTTGTTTTATGTTGTTGTCAAAGTCGTCTGGGAGAGATAAAGGTAGAACATACTGTAACAAAAAACAAATAATTATTATTTGTTTCCAAAAAATGCGTACCAATAAGGAAACATATTATAACCTACTAATTACCTTAATGAATGTATGCCAGTCATGTGTTTTAACACCACCAAAATCACCTTTTTTCATTAAGATATTTTGTATGTTCGACGAAAACCTCGTCGGAAACCTATTTTTTCGAATGACCTCTTTTACAATATTGCTCTGTTGCTCTGTCAATAACCAAGGAAGACTAGCATCACCATTAGAATTAATAATAACACTTTGCAATGCGTGATTAGCTTCTTGGATGTCACAACAAATCTTTCCAATTCTCTTTTTGTCAATCCTTCCATCTAATATTCGCCATAATAATTCTGTTATGTTCTTCTCGATATGCATTGTATTAAACAAATGAACTATTTGTAGGTGATCGTAGTATGAAAACCTACTGAATTGCATCGGGTAACTTTTCATTCCTCGTGGAAGCCCATTCATGCCTTAACAACATTCATGAAACATCAACAAATTGAAATTAACACTAATTAATCAAACAAAATGAAATTAATACTAATGAAATTAACTAAAGATTTATATAATATTTCATACATAAATAATTTTCATACCTTGACGATTTCTAATATATTCCAACTTCCATAGGCGAGGTGTCATTCTTTGTGGTTTTTTTCCATTCTCTTCTTTACCATTGAATTTTTCTTTGTCTGTAGTTCGATAACTATGGTTCTTAGGTAGAAAGTTCCTATACTCATCAAACACTTCCTTTCCTAAACTCCTTGAACGATGAGATTTTATCCTGGGACCACAAACTGGGCATGCAAATTTACCCTTTGTTTGAAGACCTACAAGATATATGAATTAATGTAGCGAATTAGGGTTACAATTTAAAATAATGCACGGTATTTTCAATAAATATATATAATATTAAATCACAAAAGAAAGTAACAATATACCACAAAAATGTGTTAACCCGTGAGCATCATGAATTGTCCATGATAGTATTCCATGGAATTGGAATCGTTTTTTCCCTATTGATCTAGAGATGTTATACATAGTGACACCATCCCATAACTTCAACAACTCATCGATAAGAGGCTCAATATATACGTTCATATCTTTAACCTGGTACTTACCTAATTGGTTCAACATACTGCATGATTAATTATACTTATCTAGATGTCATTATATATAAAAGACTTAATTACCATGCACGAAACAAAGAAATGAAATATTTAGTCATACTTTAAAGAAAATAAAATATATTTAAATACCTGGAACAATCATTTCCAACATTGTGTGCTCTCTCTTTATCGACATCCAAGGAGGAAGGTTATTGTTTATAAAAAAAATAGGCCACACTGAGTACGTAGAACGAATCTCTCCAAATGGATTGACACCATCAACTACCAACGAAAGTCTAACATTACGAGGTTCTTCTTTAAAAATTGGCCACTTTTCTTCGATGTAATTCAATGCAGAACCATCTGCAGGAATTCAAAGAACATCGTCTCGACTTCTGTTATTTGCATGTAAATCCATAAACTGTGTTATACTTTGGCACCTGAACAATTGCTGGAAACATGGAATTATCGGAATATAACGGAGAACTTTGCGAGGGACCTTCTTTGACGCTTTATCGGTTCGATATCTACTTATTTGACATAGTGGGAATTCATTTTCTAAAGCATAGTATCCATAGTATATGATATGATCATTAGGACATGCATCAATAACCTGATACTCCATTCTAATTTCTTTCATAATCACATATATTTCTTGATATGTGTGTGGAAAAATATTTGACATCGGTAATAGAAATTCACCTAACAATCTACAAAATTCAAAACAATAAGTCAATGTAAACAATATTAATCATCAATATCGCATCCATACTTTACAAATTAGAAAACAATAGCAATATAGGAAAAAATGAACCTTTTAAGTATTTGTGAACATGCAAGCATAAATAATTAACAAATTAAATACGTTAGTATCTGTGTGAGGCATGTGTTTGATAAACCATTCAAAACCTTCAAGTTCACCAACAAAAATATAGCGGATAGAATATTTGTTGTTGAGCCTTCATAAAGAGGTTGATGCGACTTCCTGAGTAGAGGATCAACATCATGACTATAATCCTTATTGTCCTCATCCATTGGAGCAAATGTGTCTTGGATAAATCTATGTATCTCATCTTACTGATTTGTATCACTAACGTTATCTCCATCCATAT
The DNA here is from genome assembly GCA_010110895.2 of Picea sitchensis. NCBI lineage: Eukaryota > Viridiplantae > Streptophyta > Pinopsida > Pinales > Pinaceae > Picea > Picea sitchensis. Next base: position 80,993 of record SNQJ01S0006371.1, read on the forward strand.
CATCATTAATAACTTGATCAACAACTTCAATATTCTAATCTCTAAGTTCATCACCTTGTAAAGGAGTATTTCTACTAGTACTTGGAAAATAACTCTCTAGAGGTCGACATTTTGGGGGCATCATATATATATTTAAAAACAACGTAGAAAAGTTAGTGTGTATAGAAAATATAAAAAAATGATAAGAAATATTACTAAAATTCATGACATGATGACTATTACAGAGAATACATTAAATATTGAATCCTCTTACCAAGGCACGATATTCATAACCCCCTTCGGCATGCCCCTTCTCCGTACAATGTCTTTCAGCTATTGTTATTAAAAGTATTCTTCTTTGCAATCCCCTACAATCATAGCAAGGGCAATAACATTTTCCATCACCCCTCACCTCTAATGCCGATCTTAACCGAGCAAGCTTCCTGCCATTTTCGTTCATAGTGACAAATCCTTGTACTGACAAGTAATTGTCTTACCTACACCATACCAAATAGCAAGTTGTCAAATTTTTATATTTTAGCTACTCCTTCATGATATTTTAGCCACTCCTTTCGATTATGATATGTTTATTTACAGTGACCTACAATCCTCACAATTATTTTTTCTAAGAAATTTTGACATGCTTTTTTTAATTATTATTGATTAACTATTAAGATCAATATACTTCAATTTGTACTTTAGAGTAGTGTGTATTGAATCACACTACTCAACCTACTGTAATAAATAAAAAAACATACTAACCTTGCAAGTTCAAAATCCGAGCTATGTAGATCGAGAATTGGATTTGTTCAACCAATGGCTGACGAAAAAAATAAATAGCTCAAACAAAATCCACGAACAATGTCGCAACTATAGAAAATGTGTCACAAAGTCTCTTAAAGTCTGGTATATATAGATCGACTATCATCGATATAACGACGAAAATGCCTGAGTTGGCCCGCAAAAAGTGAACTAGCCATCGCAAGCCACATGTGTTAGAAGATGTTTTTTGAGGTAGGCAATAATCGTCTCGCCCAATTTAAAACAAAATGAAAATAATGGAAACATGGAAAATTTTCATGGAGTAATCCACCCATATATAGTAGTGTCTTCATTAGTCATCCTGACAATATAAAGTTGATGCTTCAAGTGTATCATCCTACCAATATTCTTGTTTTGGTAAAGACCGACTAAAGCATCATACATATCCTTGGAATTTTCTTTCTCGATAATGTGAGGAATCAAGTGGTCCTTCACAGACTCTAGCAATACCTACTTTGCATTCACTTCCTTCTTCTTGTGATATTTCAACTCTTGTGGATCAGTAGGAGTTACAACCACATCCTCAACATACTCTTTGAGGTCATTCTCTTCCAACAAAAGGAGAATCCTTTCCTTCCAAGCCCAGAATTTGGTTTCCCCTTCCAACCTATCCTCAAGCTTCAATGTATTCACCATCTTGACCTGCTTGGAATAAGAATAAGAAAAAGAACAACACTCTTCCAATGTTGTAGCCAACAATGTGTCTCAAGATGATCCCCTTCTCTTAATATCTCAGGCTCTGACATCATGTCAATTTTCACATGCATTTCTATGAGGCTAATTTCAGATTTGAAAATTACTTCCTAGTGATCTAATTATCCTTGAAAAATTTTACACTAAAATTATTGACTGAAAAACATATGCAGTGAAAACAATAATATTAGAGATGAATCATCAATACAAGAGACACAATAATTTTTTCTGTAGCTTTATCCAATTTTCCAAATACGAGGACCAAAACTAGTCCTCTCAATGTCACCAAGACCAAGGACAGAAACAATCCTCTTAGCCAATACAATGCCACAAAATGTGAGGACAACCTTGTCCTTCAATAACCATATAAATCAAAATAACAAACCTAAATAATAATACGTAAATCTTCTATGCCCAAGAATCTTCTTTAGATCAGCTGTACGACCTGTTGATGTTACATGTCAGCCTATATGTATCTGTACCTGCCCAAAAAAATAGATACGTGATTCACCAATTGGTAACCCACATACATACGCTGTTTGTTGAAATGAAAATCACATATACTCTATATGTGATTCATCCCTATGCAATCCATGTATATATGCATTTTTTCCTCCTTCAAACCACCTATGATAATAAAAATTCGCTCACACGTGCGACCTTCTTCACTCCTCTCTCAGGCCAGATTAGCCACCTTGCAGACTTCCCTTTGCTGAGATCACCAATCTTCCTTGACACAAGTGTAGACTCACTTATGCTAACTCCATTCCACAATGGTATGATCTAATGTCACAATGACATCTCTCCTCTATATAGGAGTCCAATGAGTGAGTTTAGGAACCCTTCCTAAAATCAACAATTAATTAGAATATTTTAATCTTATCTTGTGGGTGTGGAACCCCATCTCAAACCCACAAGCCCATCAACTTGCCCATGAGGCCCCGACCTCATTTATAGGCCAATTTCATTGGAACGAAAGTCAAAAATTTTTCCAACGAAAATTCCCACATGCCTAACACCTTGGCCTCTAGTGGGAATGCCTCCCAAAGCTACAAAAATCAATAGAATTTTAATTGAATACCTTTTTTTTTCTAATTAATTTTTGAATTCTATGAATTTGATCATGACATAGTTTGTTATAAGTCATGAAGATGAGTTTCTTCCAAATTTGTAGGTGTTGTGATTGTCGACTTGCAAGACATTTGGTTTTGGGCTTCTACAAATCTATGTGAGTGGGTAAGAAATCACGTGCATCTAGTATCTTTCTTTTAATTACCAGTTGGCTTCCATATAGCATCCAACTGGTGTCTCATATGTAGCAGCGAAACCCCAAGACCTTGAGCTTTGACACCATATGTTAAGAACCAAACATCAATATAGCATAGAAAAACCTCAGGAAAAGTACTCAACGCCTTGAAAAAGAGATAATTTCAGATAATAAGCCTCTTCGAGGGGGAAACCTCCTTTTACCCCACTTAAATGTTCAAGTATAAGATGATTCAAAATGAAAATGTATCCTTGGTATATATAGGAGACTGGGAGGTATAATTACAACTAATGGCCTAAAGCCGACATAAATACAATAACATTACTAATATAATATGCCCCAATTAAGGGGTAATGAGCCAATATTAGGGATTAACAATTAATTTATGTATTTTAGACAAGTGCGATTAGTTTATATGGTTGTTGTTTGATAGAGTGTGCTTCATGCATAATTCCGTTACTTCTGTTGCACAATTAGTTTCTATGGTTGTTGTTTGATAGAGTGTGCTTTATGCACAGTGCAATTACTTCTGTTGTGTTACTGACTGGAATGGTGGAATGGAATATTTTTGTGTGTGTTGTATATGAAAAATAGAATTGGGAGTTGATTCTTAATTTTTTTTTCCAGAAGCAAGTCAAGTCGGTCAAGGGCTGTTACAGAGACTGTGGTGGAAAAAAACAATCAAAGGTGATCATGAAAAAAAGGTGTGTTGTTTTGAGGTTGTATTGTTCATTTTGTTTTTTGGTTTCTTAATGCATCTATCTACTATGTCATCTATTATGGTTCAAAACAAAAAATCTCAACTCAATTTGCAAGTGTCGCGACTCACGATTGCAAGAGTTCTAATTTTGGGGTGCTATAAATCTATGTTAGAGGGTAAGAAATCCTATGCATTGTGTGCTATATGCCAAAGAAAATTAGACATTGATTCTTATTTTTCCTTTTCATAATTAAGTTAAGTTGATCGAGGGATATTTCATAAACTACATAGGTAAAAAATAATTGGAGTTAAACATAAAAAAAGGTTTGTTGTTATGAGCTTGTATTTTTCTTTTTGTTTTGCAGTTGCTTGATGCTATGGAGATAACAAAGGTATAAAGTTAGGGAGAAATGTGTTATTTACCATGTATCATAGAGCAATGTTTTTTTAGCTTGGATGCATTTTTATATGGTGTTGGGGATTGTTTAGTTCATGGATTCCATAGTCTGTTCCATCTGTTATTTTTTTGTGTTTGATCATGGTATAAGCCAATATAGTTCAGAAAGAAAAAGGATTTTTTTGGGTTGTCCAGGGGTTTTTTTTATGAAATTATGGCCACACTTTGTGTAACTATGCCTTGTGTACCTCTGCACTTGGTAGAGGTATATCACTAGCACAACCAATTGTAACATCCCCGGCCTCACACCGGTTAGGCATGCCACTCCTCAGACGCTTTAATTATCTCTGAAACCGTCTTTGTAAAATTCCTAGCCTTCAAAGGGCCATGCTACACGTGGGAACACTTTTGTTCTCTTGCTACGGAACATACTGTAACATACCTAGTATTCAACTGAGCTATGCCACATAAATTTTCTCTTCAAACTGCATGCAATTATAACATATACATACAACACTCTTGCAGAAGCTTTACATATAACATAAACAAACAATCCCATTCTGTAAATATACAATTTCATACGGAAATAACAGTAAACACAGACATGCAACATATATAGGGAAATACCCATAAACATTCAGACAATTATAATCACACATATGATAAACTATAACATAAGCACGTAAATAACACTGTAGGATGCAAATTTATCACATGATTGGTACTTATCTTGGAAATATTGTCACCAACTGCGTGAAGA
>SNQJ01S0006371.1:101370-123154 GCA_010110895.2 Picea sitchensis
ATTTAGATTGTATTTATTTCTTCACAACCAAATCTGAATTCATTTTAAATAATGCTCCGATGCGGTTGTGTGTTTCTTTTTCCTCTAATATCATGCAAATTTTCTATAAACTCAGACTCATCACTTTCCAAATGACTTCGCACGCACAAAAAATTCAACCTGTACACCCATATTTATCGTGCACAACAACACTACAAGGTAAATCGTGCTCCGCGCACCTATATCCCCTCTTCATTTCTTCTCCGTCGTGCCAATATCTTGCACGCACTACTTTTTTCGTTGTGCGCCAATATCCACTGCACATAGTTTTGGTATCGCGCACTGATATTCCACATGTATTTTTCCCTATGCATTGCACCATGCCAAAGTTCAATATGCCTCACCATGCACAATAATCTACGTGCACCATTGAATACACTGTCACGAGACAACTTATACTCATACTATGCATGCACCAACCAAATCCTTTGTGTTTTGCAACACTGCACACACAATGTGCACATTACTATGTGTGTGCTCACCACATAATGCTAAATTCAGCGTGCATGTCCGCACACAATAATATTCCGTGCGGTGCCACAATTTTCTGTGCACACCTGGACGCCAAAATTTCCATGGACGCTCTATGAATTGAAATTTGGTCACTTCGAAATTAATCTCTTGTGAATAGTCGATTTGACTGAACCTTTCCGACCCATCCAGGCTTAGTGTTGGAACTGAGGCTCTGATACCATACTGTAACATCCCCGACCTCACACCGGACGGGCATGCCACTCCTTAGATGCTTTACTTAGCTCTGAAATCATCTTTGTAACATTCCTAGCCTTCGAAGGACTAGGCTACACGAGGGAACACTTTTGTTCTCTCGCTGCAGAACATATTGTAACATACCTAGTATTCAACTGAGCTATGCCACATAAATTTTCTCTTCAAACTGCATGCAATTATAACATATACATACAACACTCTTGTGTAAGCTTTACATATAACGCAAACAAACAATCACGTTCTGTAAATATACAATTTCATATTGAAATAATAGTAAACACAGACATGCAACATATACAGGGAAATACCCATAAATATTTAGACAATTATAATCACACATATGATAAACTGTAACATAAGCACGTAAATAACACTACAACATGTAAATTTATCACACGATTGGTACTTATCTTGGAAATATTGTCACCAACTGCATGAAGACCGTCCACGAACCTCCTATCCTTAGGCTACACTATTCATCACTCTCAATAGTGAGTCACCCCCGAGCTGGGACTAAACTCCACCCAGGTAAAGGGATTCCTAACTAGGCTAAAGGCTCATATACAACAAGAAAGACTCCATCTCAGGTTCTCACTCAACTAACATCCTACAGTCTCTCATTCCCCACATGCCTGTCCCACCCAAGGAAGTGTGCCCCTTCTCTGCTCAACAGTCCCTCGGCTGCCCCACTTCCCTTCCAGGGCTTCAACAACAGGCTGGACCGGAAGTCTCAGAGCACTGTAGCTGCAGTTTAGCACCTTTAGGAATCAATTCCCCAACAATTCTCTCACTCAGAGAATTTCTCACAGGCCTGACAACCTGCCTCTTCAATTTCCCATGGGCCTGACAACTCGCTTCTTCAATCCTTATCCCAAGATAACCAGGTAAACCAACTGGAAATGGTTATGTAAATAGGCTTAGATAGAGTGAGATGAATGTCTGAAGGATAACTGATTGCGTGAGTGAAAATGGTCATGAAATCATTGATTGGATGACTAAATGATGGAAGGAATCATAGGCGAGATCATCGTAAGAATGATCGTGAGAATGATGGTAAGGATGTTCGTCTGAATGATGGTGAAGGTGTCCAAAGAGATATGTCTCCATGATATGTATGCATGTCCCCAACTTGACACTGGTCATGTTGGAAGCTACTTTGGTCCACTTGTCCCCAACTTTAGAACTTAGGATAAAATAATTATCCATACTTTATGTTTTAAGAAATATTAATATAATATTTCTTTTTGGCTTTCCCTTTCCCTAACTGGTGAAGTTTAGTCCCCCATCTCTTTTATCATGGTCAGTCTGTGCACAAAGATGTATTTTATATTAATCATGAGACATATACAAAATAGGTGCACTGGCCTAATTCCAAAACATAAGCATCCCAACTTATCATAAGTGGCTCACCAGCCTATAATACATATCATATACATGAGGTTCACTGACCCCCATACTGCACGCACTTTAGTTATTGCGCGCGGTGTCCAGTTATGTGCACACTTCATCATTTTACTGCACAATACTTGCATGCACTATGCCATGAAAGGTGCATTACAAAATGATGTCAAAAGAACTCGCCAGCTTAAGTACACTTACATTACATTTACAATTTGGTTCGACTGAGGGATATTACACCAACCCTGTGCATTTTCAATGTGTGTGTGAAGAATCCATGCCATTTATCATCGTGCACTTCCGCACAACGAATTGTGATAGGGGATGTAATTTGGATGATATCCCAATCATTTGTCACACATTGATTTTATCGGATTTATAAGGAGAGGGAAACGATTTAGAACTACTCCCAACTAAATTTCATGTTTTTCTATGGGTTGGGTAGTGCTTTCTATTTATAATTATGCATATTCTGAACATAATTCTCTTTGGGAAAGGAAATTTTAGTAAACACTCTTCATCCATTGGGGATTAAAGAAATTTGTTCTCTATGCTATATTTATCTCCTTTTTTTTTTTAACAGTTTGTGCGAAGGGTTTTTCTATGACCATATCTCCATAGTCGGTATAGTTGTTTTTTACATGACTCCACACTATGCATAGGTATGTCACATGCATAGGAAATACTTGGTCTATTTTCAAGCGTTGTGCGGAGGATGGATGCCACTTGTCCTTGCAAGGTGTTGTTCTTCCATAGGTTCACATTTCAAATAGTTCTGCACCATGAGTTGTGACAAGCTAGGTAGTTTGGAGGGTGGTCAGGTCATTTATGGTGCGTTGATTTGCTCATATTTACAAGGAAACAACAAGGATTTAGAATTGATGCAAAGTATATGTCCCACTTTTCTATGGATTGCATAATGGTTTCTATTTATGGTGACTTGTGTTCCATAGGTTATTCATGTGTCTGGAAAATAAATTTCAGTAAATATGAGTTATGCACTTGGCTTTGAAGAAATTCGAGCTGTCTGATTTATTTATGTTTTGTAAATTTTGTAGTGAAATTCCATTATGCATAGATATAATGGTTTTAGAAGGAGAGGTCAGTGATTTAGAACTATTACCAAGTAAATTTCATGCTTTTCTATGGGTTGGGTATTTCATTCTATTTATAATTATGCGTATTCTGAACGTAATTTGTCCGGGGAAATGAAATTTTAGTAAACACGCATCATCCACCAGGTCTTAAAGCAATTTGTGCTCGGTGCTATATTTATCTTTCGGAAATTTCCTAGTCAAACACATTTTTTTCTTTTTTCTTTCCACGTTTTTTGGAGGCTTTTGTTACAACCATATCTCCGTAGTTGGAATATCTAATTGTTTTGTGTGTTTGCATCGTGCATATGTATTCCACATGCATATTAAACACTTTGTCTATTTTCGAGCGATGTGCAAAGGATCCATGCCACTGATCCTCATGGGATGGTGTGCTTCCGCAGGTCCAAATTTTGAATAGTTCTACGACACGAGTTCTAACAAGCTAGGTAATTTGGAGGATGGTCGAGTCATTTATGGCACATTGATTTGATTGGATTTAGGAGGAAATGAAACATATTTAGACCTAATGCAAAGTAGATGTCCCACTTTTCTATGAATTGTGTAGTGGTTTATATTTATGGTGACATGTGTTCTGGAGGTTATTCACCTGTCTGGAAAATACATTTTAGTAAATATGCACCATACACTTGGCCTTTAAGAAATTCAAGATTTCTGATTTATTTATGTTTCATAAATTTTGTAGTGAAATTCCTTTATACTTAGTGTTTGTTTTTCCAGGTTGTGAGAAAGCTTTTGCTGTTGCGATATTCTAATGCTCTTCACTGACATATGCTCCACAAAGTGAATGATTAATCCATTTTCAATCCTTATATGGGGAATCCATACTTTCAACCCTTTCATTGAGAATTCATACCACTTATGGTAAGGAATTGATGCACTTAGCTGCCTTGACACTTTTGTAGTTGGCATAACTATGTCATCAACACTTCTGCATAGGTGTATGCCCCACAGAGTTGATACTTAGTCTATTTTCAAACCTTGTGCAGAGAATTTATACGACTCATATTCCCACACTTCTGCACTTTCCCATCCCTTCACTTCGAATAGTTCCACATGAGGGATTGTGACAAGTGATGTAATTTATAGGATAACTCATTAATTTATGGGAGATTGGTTTGCACCAATTTACGAGGAAAGAGCACGGATCCAAAAGTAATGAGAAACAAATGTGCTACTTATCTATCATCTGCTTGATGGTTTTTTTTTATGATTACCTCTATTCGAAAGGTAGCTAATATATGTGGAAAAGACATTTTAGAAAATTTGTATCATGCTCTTCACCTTGGTGCAATATTAGCTATGTGATCTATTTATCTTTGGATAATTTCTTAGTCAAAAGCATTTTTACTTGGCCATTTTTTAGGTTGGATGGAAGCATGTTTACTTGGTATATTTTCAACACATGTGCGGAGTATTCATATCATGTAGCCTTCCGCACTCACGTATTTTGGTAGCAATAGTTGGATATGTTGAAAGTATTTGTCTAGTATCTTGCTTTTATAAAGTGGTCTAGCATTTTAGTTTATGTATTTGACAAACATGTGCAACACGTTTCTTTCCTTGTTTTTGTATGCCCCATGTACACATACATAGTTGAATCTAATACATAGAAAATATGATAGTATTGACATCCGACATCCCAATTGCTATGTGGTCCAAAAAAATACGTTCTTATTATTTGATAATGTGTGCTTCATGCATAGTGCAGTTACTTCGTTTGATTCAAATTTGCATTGGCATTGGTGTAGTGTTTAAGAAAACCAATCCTCTTTTTTTCAGTTGTATTACTTGATCAAATGGTAGAATGAAATATTTTTGGGGTGCATCGTATATGCCAAAGAACATTGGTAGTTGTTTTTTTTTTTTTTTTTTTTTAAGGGGTAGGTTAAATTGGTCAAGGGATATTTTAGAAACTATATAGATAAAAAATAATCAAAGTTAAATAGAAACAAAAATAAGGTATGTTGTTTTGAGATTGTATTATTATTATTTTTTTGGTTGCACATTGCTATAGACATGGCTTAAGCATCATTTGAATGACATAAACTAAAACATGGAAAATATGATGCCATTAGAGCATAGAAAAAACTATGTTCTAGAGCTTTATACAAGGCTGAAAACATCACTATAAATAAACAGTGGATTGTTGTTTTTGAATTTTAATCTAATTAAATGCATGTAAATCATAGTAAACATTGACAATATTGAATTAAATGGACATCTAAACACGTATTGTCATATTTCCATATTTTTTTTACATATTCACAAATTTTTATTTCCTTCATGCTGAACCAAAGCACGTTTTCATATTCTTGTTACATATTTAGAAACTTATTGTTTCTGTGTTGGATCAAGAAATTGCGTTGGACATGGGAAACAACTAGTATAGCAGAGATTTTGATTGCAGAGAAAAATAAAATATTGACAATTTGCATTGCATTTGCATATCACTGACATCCATCTACATCGCTCTTTTCATTGTTTGATGTACAATAGATCGAAACAATCACCAATGATTAAAAATAAAATAGGGAAAAAAGGAAACATGGAACAATAATTGAAAATGTACATATTTATAATTTTACGTGTATATTATTGATTTGCTTTTCATTTTTTATTTTTTAATATTGTATATTTCATGTGATTTTGACATAAGGGTTTATTTTCCTATTCATTGCATTTGGTGCACTGTTTTCACATCAAAATGAAATAGAGCAATTACAAGAGACCAAGAAGTTACAAACAATACAAGAGAAGAAAACAAAAAACAATATATGAAGATGAGGCATGCCCATAACAATGATGTAGTGAACACCTTTTTTTTAGGTAAATTATATACATATGTAGTAATATGAATTCATAGTGCATAGTAGTGTGTATAATCCAAAGTGCATATTGCACCCGCGTGTATCTTATCTTGGTGGGTTGAAACTCTAGGGTTTGTCAAGATTTGATCTACAAAACTCCAAGGAATCTACATATTGAATATTGTGAGCATATTAATATTTCCTACATACTACATACCATGCATATATTAAAAAATGTTTCATCTTCTTTATGGAGGCACATATCATTGAAAAAGTGACACACTGAGTGTTAAGAGAGATCATTTTTCTTCAAATACTAAAAAATAAACATTGGTCAAGAAAATAAAGTAGAGGAGAGACTGATCCCTCTTGGTATTTTAAAGAAGGTGACTTCCCATGGATTTTAAAAAAATATGACCTTTCTATGGTGAAGGATGTTATATTGGGAATGAAGGCACCTTATTTTTACTAGTCAACTCTATGACACTACTTCATCGTGGATGAACATTTTTCAGGATTGCAATCACTTGACCCTTGTTAGAATAAAAGAGATGTGATTATTTTTCCATAGAAAATATAGAAATATCGTCACCCAACCATAGGCACACAACCACCCCTGAGCACCTTTAACCTTGATAGACATAATAATTTTGGAAGTAGATCTTAAAACCTATAGCCAACCATGGTAGTGTATCTCTCTCCAAGGCTAGCATACCAAACAGAAAGTCCAAACCATAGCCAAATCATAAATTCCAAACCATAACCAAAGACCAAAATCCTAGTTGTAATAGCTGCAAATGCACTCCCTCTCCAAACTTGTGCACCACTAGTAATTATGCAGTTGTGAGAATGTGAATGACAAATGAGCTCTAGTTCCCTCTTATTTATAGTTCTCTTTGTCACATGTCCATGAAAAATTCTTATTTTATAGGCTAACACTTAAATATTAATTATTTGATTGAGCCAACATCTATTCTAGGGTTTCTACACATCTGTTTAGGATTTCTCTTGCTTCCCTGAATATTCTAGTCTCGTCAAAGGTTACACGTAGAGGTTAATACCTCCTGCAACTACCATAATATCAACACTCTCTCCTAGATAGGGAGGTATTAAAGGCAATGGTATTTATTAAAAACAAACCATTCAACCAATATCATCATCATAGCCACACAATCTATCTCATGATCACGCAGATCAACTCACGAGCAACATCATCACTATCAATATCATCTGATAGCATCAACTGCATCATCTCTCGAATCCATAATCCATCTGAGTAATCAGGCATGATGTTGAATAAGTCACTAAATCCACATAGTGATACAAGAACCATTCTTCTAATCCAGACATATGTCCTAGAAGAATAATTATTCCAACATATGCTGGAAGCCACGCCATGGGCTACAAGGAGTATTATTCTAATTCAGACATATGTCCTAGAAGAATGAATGTCCTGGACCATTTTCCCTCTGGAAACTACTATGAAATCAGGGAAAATGTCTTCCCTATACCAATCTCTCCACTCTGGAGCATTCTTCTAATCCAGACATACTTCCTAGAAGAATGGTTGTCCATGGTACATCAACAATCTTTCAACCTTGACCATTCTCCACAGGGAGAATGTCTGTCCACCAACAATCTGTCCTACTTGGACCATCCTCCACCTGAAGAATGTCTGTCCATCAACACACTGACTATCAATCTAGATGGTAATCATCTACAAAATTCACCTAATTTGGCAATTCCTCCAGCACTAATCACAGTGCAACCTGGAGAGAATGAGTCTACCCTAGGGAATGCATGTCCACGATTGTTGATCCTGGACCATTCACCTAACTGACCATTCTTTCAGCACTAATCATAGTGCAACATAGAGAGGATGAGTCTTCCCTAGGGAATGGTTGTTTGAACCATTTCCTAATGGAAATGATTGTCCTGCACCAACCTCCTATAACAGACCATTATTCAAAACTCCTCACAACTGTGAACTTTGAAATAATGACTACTCAGAGAGGTGGACCATTATTCTTGACCACTACTCATAGTGACTTCCAAGAAGAATGAATGTCCTAGACCATTCCCCCACACTATCCATAAGGGGAATCACTGTCTATGGTACATCAACAATCTATCAGACCATTTTCATTATGAAAATGACTGTTCAATTTGGACCATTTTCTAAACTGGAAATTTCCGGTCCATCATAAATCTTGGGCCACTTTCTAGACTGGAAGGTGACTTCCCAACCTGGACCATTTTTCTGAACTAGAAAATGACTACCCATAAATCAACAACATATCAGTGCTCCCTCCTAACTTGAGAGTAATCTCTTCCTTTTCCAATAAGGAAGTCATCTCCACGAGTACTAGGTTTTCCCTTAAGTACACAAATGTTTCATCCTGGACAAAGGATTTACCAAAATATATGCTATTTGCTCATCTGTGAAGATATACTGGAGAACCACTTCTCCCCTCTGGACTTTATCATGGAGAAAATAATACTTGATCTCAATGTGCTTCAACCTATCATGAAAAATCGGGTTCTCTAAAAGCTTCAAACAACTTTGGTTATCACAATATATCACAATCAAATCCAACACCTGATCAAAAATTCTAGAAACCAACTTACAAAGCAACACTGCTTTCGTACAAGCATTACAAGATGCAATATACCCTGATTCTGCAGTGTTGAGTGAAACACACTTATGTTTCCTAGTATCCCATGACATCGTGGAAAATATCAACCAGAAACATATCCAAGTAGCACTTCTTCTATCATCTACACTCCCTGCCCAATCTGAATCGATAAATCCATGCAGTTGTATATCATAACTCAAATGTCCCACAAAGAAAATATCCAACCAAGTATTCTCCAAATACATTAACGAGCCAATCAATTGTCGATACTGAGATGGGTCTACTAGATCAGAGTCTCTCAACTTCTTCATATCTATCATCAAGGGAGTTTTCCATGGATTTGCAATCCATCATCCCATACTTCTGAAGAACTATTTCAATATACTTCCTCTGTCATAGGAAGTTTTCACCATGATTTTGTTGTACATGAGAGGCTTTGCACCAAGTTTTATTGAATCCATACAAGGTCTTCTTCCATTTGCATACAAGGGTCTCTTTTTGGTATACCTCAAAACCTTGAGGTTTCTCTACATACGCTTATTCTTCAATTAATCTATTGAGAAGATCAGTCTTTACATTGATCTGATGTAAACTCCAACCCATGGATACTGCAGGAGATATAATGTCTCAGATAGAGGTATGTCTGGTTACTGGAATAAGATGTCATCAAAGTCTTCCCCCTCCTTCTGGGAGAACCCTCTATCCATGAGTCTCACCTTGTATCTATCAATGCTTAAGTCTTTTTCACAATTTTTCACATACATTGTTCTTCATCACAACTTCCTTCCATTACTTTTGTTTGACTTCTTCTATTGGGTTCAAACTTGATTCAATTAATTTTTCTACATTTTCTTTATTTTTTGGAATCTTCATGTTCTTCCTCATGTTTCTCAGCTTCAATGTTGGAGTCCATGGAATATTCTATGGATTATATGCCCTTCTTTCCTGAAGGATCCAACTTTTTCCTTCCGCCATAGGAACATAAATGTAGATGGACAACCAATGATATTCAAGGATTCTTTTTGAAGAAGACTTCTTCTAGAGTCAAGCTAAACATGTGATTCTTATCATGGCTACTACTTCCAATGAAGAACATGGATAGATACTTCATAGTATTTACAGATTCTTCTTCAATGAATCATATCATTAGGGATTAGCTCCCTCGTAATCCCAGCTTCATTCTTGAATGGGAAATATGCATGATCTTCTTTTGGAATTCTTTGATCATCTCCCTCCATCTAAGAGAGTCCATTCTTCCATTTGTAGCATCTCTCTTTTCTTTATGCAAAGTATCACAAGCCTGTTCTGGTTTCCTTTGGATTCCCGACTTCCTTCGAGTCTGAATCCTCTGAGTATCTTTAAGTTTGTTTATATCTGTTCTGATTGTTTCCCATCTGGAAGTTGTGTCTTCCTTATAATCTTCTTCTATGACAGCTTCCTCAAGGATTATTCATCAAACATATTTCACAAGGGTACCTACCCGGAACACAAACAACAAGAGTAAACAAGAAATATCTATCTAGAGGAGAGGTTAGTTCATCTTGTGAACAAGTAGAATACGCATCTATATCAATAGTATTCATATGCAACCAAATATTCATTGCACCTAGTAATAATAGAATCTTTCAAAGACTTCTTTCATAGTTTTTAATGTAGAAACTACCACCCTTGATATATATACATTTTAACAATTTAATCAAACCTAGAACTTGAAGCCTCATTGCTATGGAGGGTGTTTTTGTTCCTCTTAATGCACTGAATCCAAGATTACAACTTGGACAAGGTCTCTAGTACTTTCCCTACAAACACACTCATGTTTTTCTAGATGATATAACTTGGATAACACATACAAGTGCATACCTTTGGAGTCTTGTATCATCGTCCAACTTGTCTTCCAATATGAAACTAGATATCATCTTGACAAGAAAAGATTAGATTTAATGATTAGAACAAACTAGAAACTCTAAAAAGTTTCAACTTTGATCACAAAATCAATTTGACCAGAAGACAACCTTTGACTTTGACCAAAAATTAAAACATGACATTTTTTCTAGATGAGTGTACCAAGAGGTATGATAGGTTAGGGCACACTAGGATGTCAAGGAATTAGGTCATATGATTCACCAGAAGTGCCCGGACATAAGGGAAAGGGTTTGTTGTAGCGGCATAATTAGAAAACCTAGCTGCAGTTGTAACTGGTGTTACACATGATTTTGGTCACTCTAGTGATGTATTCAGGCTCCCAACAAAGACCTTTTGATTGAGAAAAGCGGCTCCTGTCTTCTTCCAAAACCATATTTTTAAGATGAGTTCGCAGGCTGCCTATGGTCTAGGGTGCGAGAATCCTTCATTCTCGCAGGCCACCCACACTTAGGGTGCGAACTTCTCGCAGTCTGCTCCATATATAGGGTGCAAACTTGTTTTAAAGCTTGGAAAGGAGAAGAGGTCTCGAGGGTTCTAGAAGGGAATCTTCTAGAAAATGAGTAGGCATTCGCATGGTTTTCATTCTACCGACTTCTCAGATTTGATGGGATCATTCTCATCCATGTAACCGTCTCTCCTTCTCTTATATATTGAAAGGTTTCTCATGGAAAAGGTTAAGTAAGATTGAATGAAGAATTGTGTGAAGAAACTTGCTTGGATAGAAGCTTGAAGGCTCTATTTGGTCTATCAAGAGGTTTTGGATCTTTTTCATGCAAGTACAGAGCAAATGTGTGTGTTGGAACCAAGGGTCACTAAAAGGAAGCTAGCAACATCAATGCGATTAGGTTGTATCTTCTACTTTCAATTAATATGATACAATGACATGTCCCTTTCCCATAAAGTCACTCTTACTTTATTGTGTAATTCCTTGATCATATTCATAGGTTGACATTGAATATACTCTGCTATCTTCAATTTGGTTGGTTTGTGTTGTCTTGGACTTGACTTCACGAGAGTATCAAAGCGAAGCAGGAACAACAGAGACCTAAGGAAGAAATATAAAGGTATGTCACTTATTCCTTCTTATTAGTAGATTCAATGGTTACAACTTAGGGAAAGAGTCGTGTCCTATCTTGTTTTGTTCTAGATCTAGGTGAATCTAGGGAGATCTGTTAGTGTTCGCACCTACTGATTTGTCCGATAACAAAATTGGTGATTCCACTGGGGATGCAACCCATTTTTGGTGGTTTTTCCTTGGCCATTTTCTCTTAACTTACCATTTTTCATTTCCATCAATCTCTGAGTCTTGAGGAGACCCTGATAGACTCCATGGGTCTAGAAGAACCTTCAAATTTTTTGTCTTTTTTCCAAATTTTGCTTAGTTTCAGGCCTTCTCGCATTGCACCCTTCTGTAGCTTGCGAGAACCAATATAGTTCGCATCCTTCTTTGCAATTCAGTGCGAAATTCTAGCACTCTTCCTGTGTTTGGCCTGCGAGAATCCTTGATTCTCGCACTATACACCACTGCCAGCCTGCGAACCCATTTGCAATTTTTTTTTGGATTAAGGTTTTTTTTGTATCCTCAGATGCCCAGATTTGTTTGTGTGTCTGAAAAGAAATTCTCTAGCCAGTGATTGATTTTTTCTTGACTTTGAATCTTGTGAATGATTAGTCTTCAGAAATTGAAAGCTCTTCTTGTTCATTTTTTCTCAATTGTTACCTCTTGACCTTTTCTTAACAAGGATATAATCTCTGGTTTTTTGAAATCTGAGTGCTTGTTTGGTTGGGAGCCAGTGATCGGTTTAAAAGTTGGGATTAATTGTCTTTTTCAATTGCTCATTACTTAGAAAATTGTTGCCCATGTGCATTTGAAGAGACTGGTCTTGTCAGTTTGTTATTTTTGTCTTCATTGAAACATTAGTTTGGGTGTTTGTTGGGTATTTCTTTTTCATTGGTTGCTTGTTTTTTCTTAGTTCCACCACTGTTGTTTGGTTTCTAATAAAAAAATTAAAGACATTTATTATTTTTTACGCAACTTTTTATTCAAAAATATTGGCATTCAATTGTTGAAATAAGACAAATAGAGAATTTGCATTGTTCATGATTGATTGATATTACATTTCAGAGAAGATCATACATCGTAGTTCACATTGTTCCAGAAAACTCCTCTTTCCCTCTTGTAAATAGGATTCATCGAACAAAAAATTTGTATCATTCATTCCTATCTATGCATTGTTGGGTAAGAGTCTCACACAACATCGATTTCATTTTCGTCTCCTTTGAGTAACAACAACCTTTAATAATATTGCGCAATTTTAAAATTTAACTAGTAACTTTTTCTAGGGCTCTTTTACACCAACATTAGCTAGGTTGGAGCTTTGGAATAGGCAGTGAGACACACTCTCCAAAGCACAAAACACACAATAGTATCTTGTGATAAGGAGTGTCAAATTCCATTTGCAGCATTTTGTCCTGGGAAGCCCTTCTCACACAAGGGTTAAACTTGAGGTCGCATCGAGATTGACAGAGTTACTCACCCTTCTTTGTTGATATCGGTGTAGAGATTGCATGTATTACGGGGGTCACTTGAAGGTATACCCACAATGATGAGTGTAAGCCTCTCAATCTGATTTCGGGCTAGATACCCTGCCCTTGCGCGTGGATCGAACTATCGACTGTTCCCCCAGGCATTATTATTGTTGGTGGTAACCTTAGTAGCCTATCTTCTTAGGGTCTTACTCAAGGTGACTTTGAAGGGGCAGGTCTTCACGGTACCTGGAATCGATGTTGGCCAAACTCACTCTGGCTCCTTGGAGGGTATACCCACGATTATGTGTGGGAGCTTGCACCAGGGTGTAAGTCCGTTAAGAAGGTCGTCAATATAACTTTTACACCCTAGCCTAGCCCCTTCTTGTCTCGTCGTTGTGACGTTGGATTTCATCACCAACTAGTGACTTCGGAATTAGAAGGTCTTGTTTGCTTGGTGTTGCTTCCTATATTTTTACTAGCGCTTTCTGTTTGTTCACCCAAGTTGAACATAGAATTTCCTTCGTAAGTTTCTAACTCGATCACAATTGACCCTGCACGTCGTTCACGTATAATGCAAGGCTTACCCCCAGAAAACCTGGAAAGTTATCAACCCTTTCCTACCAACTCACCGGAGGTCTCTCCACAACAGAGTGAAGTCCAAGATGTTTCCACTCCACAAGTGGAAAGAAATAACTCTCTAGAACGATTTCGGATTACCAATTCTCAAGAGGACTTTCGACTTCATCCCGAATTCGAGAGACGTATTGTTCGAGTGAATTCTTCCGGAGATCTAGTTGTTCAGACTTCTGGGTCATCAACTGGACCTTTCATAGGACCTGAGGGTCAAGATCATTTTTGGACTACTGACATTTTTAGATGGGATCTCTTTGGTTCAGGAGCAGGCGTTGATATCACTGTCGCACCTGAGCTACTCGAAACATCTGATCCAGATGCATTACCTTTTACTATTTCTTATTATTTTCTTGGTATAGAAGCTCCGTGAGATGACCACATCTTGACTCTCCCTCTACAAATGGCCCATTACACAGATACTATGAGTCATCACATTGATATTACTGCGGCTAGCCAAGCCCCCATTGGCACACCTCTTTCGCCCAGAGTCACCCCAACACTTCCACCTGGATATCATGCGTTGAATGCTTCTATTCCCACGCCTACGCAAATCACATCCGAAACTCCTGGTGGTCCCACTCCTTCTGGGCACCATATTCTCGGTTTCATTCCGACACTTCCTCCACCCCCTTTCAGAGGACCTCCTCCATCCTCTATTGGAGGCATTGATCCTAGTGGCACCATCCCGTCTTTCACACCTAGTTACCAGATTCCTGTTCGTGGAAAATTTCACCAAGGAGGCCAAACTCAATCCCCCCTTGTAGGACAAATCCCAATTGGGACACAACCCCTAATTGGAGGGAAACCCCCACCGACCCTACCCTATGGACAAAACACATCTCCATCCTTGGCCCAGTATTGGAATCATCTTATACAACATAATCCTCCATCGACTGGGGGGCAACAACCTCAAACTAACTCCATCATGACCCATAGTACATGCCAACCATATCCAGGCATGTCTAATCCTATTTGGGGCTCAAACGCTCAACCCCATGCCCCAGTTCAAGGGTACAACCCTATGAGTTACTTGCCTCCACACCAACAACCGAATCTGCTCGGATCCTCGCATTATATGCAGACTACTTATGGTCCCATTAGTTTGCCGACGGGACTCCCTCCCCAAAGTCACCAGTACCCACATGTGAATAGACAGTTACCTTTCTTATCCACCCTAGACCTCCTGGATCTGTCAAGGATTTTAAATGATCCGATCCGTCACTCTCCTCAATGGCCCGCCATACCGGACAAACTACCATCTGACATCCCTAAATTCAATGGTAAACTGGGAGAGGACCCAAACAATCATGCAATGACTTTTCACCTTTGGTGCTCATCCAACTCCTTGATGGATGATTCTATTCGTTTACGCCTTTTTCAGCGAACCCTCACAGGTTTTTCCACGAAGTGATATATAGAATTACCATGAGGTTTCTTCGCCGACTTCAACACCCTCGCTATGTCTTTCCTCACCCACTACCAGTTACCGATCCGATATGAAACGGGGACTGATATTTTGAGTTCTTTCAAACAAACCAAAGCCACTCATATCTCTGATCACATTCATGAGTGGCGACGGAGACGACGTCTCATCAAACTTGAACTTCTTGATCAGTTACTAGCAGAGTGGTTCACGAAATCATTTGTGAATGATATCGGTCGTGACATCACCATAGGTGGAGTTGTCACAAAAGAACAAGCCATTAGTTGTGCTCAATACCTTGACCTTGTTTTCTCACAAACGGGTACTCTTTACGACTTACTCCCTGATGCGCCTCGTCCTTCTACTTCCGCCACTTCAACTACTCCTGCTGCTTCTCATGCAGCTAACGGTGTGATTGGCACTTTCCATGCCCAACATATTTCTTTCCAAACCTCTAGCAAAAACCCCAAACCCATTTATTCTAATGTTCAAAATGCTCGGTCTCCTACCCCTCCCACCGGTAAGACTTCTGAGGTAAATGTTGTGCAATTTACCCCTGCCGGTAAAAAAAAATCCAGAAAGGGAAAGGGTAAGAATAAGGAGGACAAAAATAATTCGCAAGCAGAGAGAACCAAAACACCACCTGTTGACGATAGGGATAAGTGCAAACCCTGATACCCTTGTCTTATCTGTGGTGATGATCACTACACTAAGAATATTCCACGATGAGCCGAGGTTACTAAGTTCCTTCAAGGGACCACAAAACCACCCACTCTGGTCGTATTGTCACAACCCTTCCCTTCTCAACAATAGGCCCAATTGGTCATTCATGACCAACCTACCCCCTCCAATACATCCTATGTCTTAATGTGTAYAGGAGATTCAAAGAAAAMTGACATCACACTTACCATTCGAGCCAAGGATTATTCTTCCTCCAAAGAGAAGGTTGATGMGATACATCCTTCGTTGGTCCAACCATCTCCCATGACTCCACCTACCAACGGTCCTCTTCATCTCGAACGACTGAGCCKCAATATAGTTTTTCTCCCTCCTCCAAAGGGTGTTGTTCGAAAATCAACTTTCAATCCCCATGCATGTGCTGTCCACAACTACAGTATTGTTGAAGATCTGGYCCAAGCACCGTCCATGATGTCAGCCCTCGAAGTCCTGCAGAGTTTTCCTATACAACAAAAGGCACTRTTGAAGGAATCGACCCTACAGATACAAATTTAATAATTTTTGACTTGGAAGATCACATTACAAGGTTACCCCCTCAACTYGCATTCCAAATACAAGTTATTGTCTCCGACAAAAGAATTTGTAGAACAATTATCGATGAGGGTGCCTCGACGTGTGTCATGTCTATTACCTGCTGGAAAGCCATTGACTCTCCTCCTTTGAATGAATCCCACAACATTCTAACARCCTTTAATGGCTYCGGTTTTAACCCTTATGATGTCCTCCCTTCATTTCCGATTACGTTAGAAGGAAAAACGGTCCAAGTTGAAGTAGAGGTCTTTGACACTCCTCTCAATTACAATCTTCTACTTGGCCGTAATTGGATTGATTCCATGCACGCAGTTGTGTCGAATCTTTTCCGTGTCGTGCATTTCCCACATCAAGGAAAGGCAATTACCGTCGACCAATTAACCTTCTTTAACTCCGATGCATGGACCAACAACATACCGTTCATTGCCAAAACCCCCCTGGATACGAGAACATTGTTGTGGGTCTTCTTAAAGACTCCTCGTTAATGGGTACCTTCCCCATCCGACCACCAGATGTTCCACATATGTCTGTCGCCTCACTCAACATGATCTACACCTCTATTCATGAAACCCCTGCATCTCACGACCCATGGATGGTACCCAACCCTGATGATCATCTTCGTTATGGCGACGAACTGCCTTTGAGTCCGGTCGAATCTGCCTATCAAGCCATTCAATCGGCAACCCCTTCTACCCCCTCTCTTGGTGATTTATCTCTAGATCCTTTCCATGTCATTTTTCCCATGGATGAGATGATTATGTCTGTTATGGAAGACACCCCCTGGGATGATGGACATCATTGTTCCATCCTCTTCCTGGAACAACACACCATCGAGGGTTACCAACGGATCTCGACCCCGTCGATCGTTGTCATCATTTCTACCATTCCCAAGGCTATACACGATGTGTTTTACGAAGGGAACTTAAGTAATATATCAACCACCATCCCCCTTGACATATCCATAAAACATGGAATTTTAAAAAATGTGCATATCGGAGCTTCGTGTTACCCTGACAAAGTTGTCACCTACAAGTCACTTTTCAAAGAATTACGTGACGTCTTCGCCTAGAGGTATGAAGAAATGTCGGGTATTGACCCCGACATTGTGATACATGAGATTAAGACATACCTAGACGGTAAACCCATTTGGCAACGACTTCATCTGGTCCACCCACGTAAAGTGATCACTATCAAGCTTGAAGTCGAGAAACTTCTCAAAGCTAGCTTTATTTACCCGGTGGCTCTCACTGACTGGGTTTCCAATCTTGTTCCGATCGACAAGAAACAAGGCACAATACGTGTTTGCATTGATTATAGGGATATTAACACAGCATGTCCTAAAGACAACTTTCCTACCCCGTTCGTCGACCAGATTGTCGATGATTGTGCCAAAAGTGAAATATTATCTCTGATGGATGGTTTCTCCGGATATAATCAAATCAATATCGTTCCCATGGACCAACACAAAACCTCTTTTATTTGTCCTTGGGGCACTTTTGCCTATCGGAAACTTCCTTTCGGTTTAAAAAACGTTGGAAAAACGTTTCAGCACGCTATGTCTTACGCCTTCCATGATATCGAGCACATCATGCAACCATATATAGATGACTTACCCGCTCATTCCAGGCACTGTGTAGATCATCCAATAGACCTCCGAGTCATTTTCCCTTGATGTCGGTTTTACCATATACGCTTGAATCCTCACAAATGCATTTTTTGCGTAGAATTCGACAAACTTCTAGGCTTTATTGTTTCACGTTAAGGGATCCAGGTAGATCCTTTGAAGGTCGAGGCAATTCTCAATCTCCCCCCTCCTTCCTCACTTCGCCAGTTACAAAGTTTGCAAGGGAAGGCAAAATTTCTTCGTCGTTTCATCTCGAACTATGCCGAGCTAACTCTCAGATTTACATGACTGCTCAAGAAAGGGTCTGAGTTCGTATGGGATACCACTGCCAACAAATATTTTGAAGCTTGGAAACTGTCTCTGACACATACCCCTCTTCTTTTCCCACCTGATTACAGTCGCGATTATTTCCTCTACCTCGCAGCCTCGGACTACACCATCGCTATGGTTCTCGTCCAGGAGGATGATTCTCATGATGAACATGTCATCTATTACTTGAGTCGAAGTCTTACACCTAACGAAACCAAGTATTTACATGCTGAAAAACTGGCCTTGGCAGCCGTCCAAGCAGTTCAACATTTCTAGCACTATATCCTCTCTCGCAAGACTATGGTAATTTCTAACTGCAACCCTATGCAACACATTCTTACACGTCAACTGCTAGGGGGGAAATACTCCAAATGGATCGTGATACTCCATGAGTTTGACTTAGAATTCGAACGCGCTAAGTCCAATAAATCCTTAGTGTTTTCTGAGTTGATATGCGACTTTCCCTATGTTAGCACTCTGGAATTTTCCCAAGGCTGTGGAGGAAGTCATAGAGGCAACATCAAAACCACTTCGAGTCTTGGATCTGGCCCTCCAAGACTCAGAGAGGGATCTCTCTGTGTGATATAGATTTGTTTGAATAGATATTAGGCTAGCTAATGGGTTCAGAGTTTGGATTTTTTAAATGATTGGCTGGAGCAGGAGAAAAGAGGTCCATTGGGTAATGTGGTCACAACCTGAAGTTCAATAAAAAACAAGTTCTACAGACAACATTACAGGGCAAGGTAGGCACTCTTGTTGGATTATTTGAATTTGATTTTTGGATTTAGAGGAGAAATATGAGAAGAATAGGAAATAACAATGCAATCAAGAATCCTTAAATTAACTATTGAGAAGAAAACATTGACAATTATGTCAAAGCCAGAAACAGAGTGTATGTCTCAAAAAATTCTGCTCTTCAAACTTCTTTGCATAATTCAGAGTATGAATAACTTAAGAAATACAATGGAAACAAATTTACAGTGAATGAGGAAAATATCACCACCAAAAATGACACATGAATCCTAT
Source organism: Picea sitchensis (assembly GCA_010110895.2). Lineage (NCBI taxonomy): Eukaryota > Viridiplantae > Streptophyta > Pinopsida > Pinales > Pinaceae > Picea > Picea sitchensis. Next base: position 120,834 of record SNQJ01S0006371.1, read on the forward strand.
AGCTATTGTGACTGTATTATTGAATTGATGAAAATACAGAAGGCTCAGTGAGCTGTTTTACAAAACCTCAATCATGGTCCCATGACTGATGAACCTATTTTACACATTTGAATCACTAAAATTTATAAAAAAGACTCTCCCCAAGCTCCCAAATTCGGATTCAACCACCTCAGCCAAGAATAACATAAAATCCCCAAAAATCTGGAATTGCAAATTTGGCCGAATTTGTTGAAAATAGGGGTACGCGTAGTCATTGATTTCTCCCAATCAGTGACACCTGTGAAAACACTAAAGGAGGTTATTGTAGATTATATTTTATGGAGAAAAAACCTCCTTTAGTTTCTCAAATTTCATCTCCACCTCGCCGAAACAGCTCCCGCAAAATCAGGACTGTAATAGGAAAAACCAGAAATCCGAAAAATGAGGTTGAAAGATAGCTTCGATTCTCCCAACTGGTGGCACCTTTGAAAAAAATGGGAGATTTTTTTGTTACTCTGCCTATGATGAACAAAAACCTCTTTCTTTTATTTAAATTTCATCTTCGTTTGCCCAGAATCTACTTCGCAAGACGAGGTGTCAAACAGACAAAAAATGGGCGGTTGTGAAAAATTGGGGGAAAGTGGTTTTTTGGGAAAAGGTGGTATTCTGAACCCCCCCTGAGGTGGTAAGTGGTATTGGGAGGGGGGGGGTCTGAAATCACCTGGAGGTGACAAGTGTCCCTCCCAATACCACTATTCCGGACCCCCCCCTCTCCGTTAAAGTTCGAAAAGCACGGGGGGTCCGGATTTTTTTATGAGCGTTGATTTAAATTTACCTGGGATAAGTGTATAAGGTGCACTTTTATTTTATTTTATTTGTTTTATTTTTTATTTTATTTATTAAGTTTCTTTTTACTTGTCTTTTTGTTTTTAATTTTTATTTTGTTTACTTTTTATTTATTATGTTTTAACTTTGTTTTATTTTTTATTTTTTATTTGTTTTATTAATGTTTTACGCCTATTCATTTTATTTGTTTATTACTCATTTCTAATTTCTCTTTATTATTATTTAAGTTATTATATTATATTTTTGTTTATTAATTTTTTTTTTAACTATATAGTTTAGTTTTTATTTATGATTTATTTTGTTTTTTAATTTTTTATATGTTTTTTATCAAATGTTTTATATTAATTAATGTTTAATGTTTAACAATAACCTAAATACTAACTTAATTATTAGTTAGTTAATTAATTAATTACTAACAAGATTGACCTAGCTTATTAATCTAACTATATTAATTTAATTAATATTTCTTTATTATACTAATTAATCTTAAAAATTTACCACTAATCATTTATTATTAACCTAATATTTCTATCCTAAGTTTGTTTATTCGGGGATGAGTGGTGGGCGAGACGTACTCAATGGGCCAAAAGGACAAGGGAGTGAGAGCGCATCGGTGGATGAAGGATGTAGTAGGGAGATGGAGGATCAGGCGAAACAGATGGAGGGAAAAATGGAATCAACCGAGCGAGATGTCTTCATCATGGTAGAAATGCCAAATAAGTGGTCGAAGAATCGAGTTACCTATGATTATAGGTCCCCAACACCCTACTCTGAGACGAAAAATGTAGCAGCCGATTCATTACCTGATGAATCCCTTTTCCTGATTAGTTCCGATGATATTTGGTACAGAGATATCATCATATATCTCCAAACCCAGACTTTCCGGCCCAATTTGTCTAGTACTGACCGCCGTCGAATACTCTACCAATCCTGTCAGTATATTATCCTCGGTGATATTGTTTATCATCATGGGATTGACTCCGTTTTTCGATGCTGCCTCATGTTTGACAAAGCCGAGAAAGCCCTAAATGACTGCCATTCTAGAGCCTATGGTGGTCATATATCTGGGTATGCTACTGCCCAGAAGATCTTGCGAGTAGGGTATTTTTGGTCTTCTTTATTTAACAATTGCATAATTTCCATCCAAAAATGCCATGCTTGCCAGACCTACAACAATAAAATACGGTCACACCCTGCTCCTCTTCACCCTGTGGTCTCCGTTGGTCCTTTTGCGAAATGGGGTATTGATTTTATGACATGTCACCCTCACTCGGCCGGGGGGCATGGATACATTATTGTAGCCGTAGATTATTTTACAAAATGGGTCGAGGCGATGCCGACATTTGACAACACCGAAAAGACCGCAACATTATTCATATTCAATCACATCATAGCTCGTTTTGGTGTTCCTCAGGCTATCGTCACTGATCACAGTAGCCACTTTAGAAACTTCATGATGTACGAACTCACTGAAAAGTTAGGTCTTCGCCATGAAA
>SNQJ01S0006371.1:143931-154325 GCA_010110895.2 Picea sitchensis
CTAAGCTAGAGGGCTTAACCCAAGGGAATATTATAATATATTCCTGAAAAAATGAAAATATTAAAGTGGGGGCAAATAAACCCATTTATCCTAAGTTCCTAGGAAAGGGAACGAATGCTAAATGGAGTGCATGCAGCTCCAGGAAGACATATGTCAACCTAGGAGCATGTAGTTAAAGCTAGAGATTCATCTCGTTAAGGTGGTTTGCTCCCCATTCTCCCACCCTTCGCCTAAATTTTATGGCCTCCATCGTGGACCTTTGCATCTTGGATGCACCTCTGAAACCAGTAACTCGGGAAGCTGACCTGTGCTTCCTATGAATCCCAACATATCTGTACTTTCCAAAACTATGTTGTGCCTTACCGAATTGTGGTTGCTTCCATCCCCTGAGCTATATTGAACATTTTTTGTTGTCCTCACCTTGCTGGAACTAAGTTGAAGTGGTTGAATAAGCGGGTTGTCAGGCCCATGGTTGAAGAAGCGGGTTGTCAGGCTTGTGGTTGAAGAGGCAGGTTGTCAGGCCTGTGAGAATCTATCTCTAGGTGAGAGAGTTTGCTGGGAAGTGATTTTATCCTAGAGAGAGTCCAACACCATCTACGAAGCTATGAGAATTATTGATCTGATCTATTGTCGAAACCCTGAAAGGGAAGTGGAGCAGCCGATGGATTGTGCAACAGTGAAGGTTCATATTCCCGAGGTGCAATAGGAATGTGGGGAATGAGATTCCACGAGTAGTGGGAGTAAGAAGGATCTTGGAGAGAATCGTTCCAATTGTACTGTGAAATCTCCTGTAACCTCAGCCTAGTCTAGGAATCCCTTGCCTTGGGTGGAGCTTAGTCCCAACTCGGGGGTGACCCACTGCTGAGCGTGATGAGCAGTGTGGTATAAGGCTGGGAGGTTTGTGGAAGGTTTGCATGAAATTGGTGGATCTAAATTAAAATATAATTATTCATTCCCTGTTCATTCACATGCTATGTATTTATATATGCCATTACATCTATGGTTTTGTCTGGATTACTGCATGTATGCTTTTATGGTTAATTCTACATTAATTTGCGCATGGTTAGAATATGTCATCCGTGTGCTTATAGAGAAATAATGTTTAGTATTATTTTCGCATGAATAAATGGCATGAACAAAGTACTGTAACTCTTAATCTAAGAGAGAGCTATGGTATAGTGAAATTTCATAGTGATATTTCTCGACTTGGTGGCTGGGAACATTACAATATATTTTCCCAAAACATTGAAACCAAGTGTTTTTTAAACCAGATGCAATAGATAGGGATTGGTGGTTATACTAGACATAATCCAAGATCAAAACATATTTTTGAGGAGAACAATGTTATAATGCCAAGTAAGAAAGATAAAGAAGGTGATGGAAATGAAGAGTGATAGATACATTTTTTTTTCAACATTTAATTGTGGATGCGTCATTTTATTATGATTATATAAAATTGGTCAATTATATTTTTTATTCGTTTATGATATTGGATATAAAAAGTTAACAACCATTTACAACCATCATGTTGAAAATTAATTAAATTGTTTTGGAAGATCCTAATAAAAAAATAATGATGATGAAGATCATCCTTCTGTTTTGATAACCCTATGATACTAATGTAATGCCACATTTTAAGATTTGGGGATTTTTATAATTCATAGTTCCATGCCATTTTTCAAGGTATTTGTTTTTAAATAATATTGTCAATATTATAAATGACTTTATTACATATTAAAAATATAAATTTAATTTAATATTAATATTGATGAGTGACTAAATTTGATGAGTATATGAGAAACGAAAAAATATATATAAAGAAAGAAAAATAAAATTTAGGTACTTAAATATATTTTAAAAGAGGAAAGTGAGTACATTATTATTTGACTTAGAAAATGTTATAGAAAAATGATTAGAAAAGAGACATATTATCACACAAATTGTAGGTTGGGAAAATCTCGACCCAACCCACAAGATAGAGAAAACTATGGGAGAGTCTACCCATTGTCACTTTAGATAAACCCTCACCTCAATTTAGTGCAGGAGAAATCCTACACAAGGGGGGAATCCCTGGTGACCCTAGGGAGAAATGAGACGAAAAGTGACATGATGGAAGTGATTCCCTTATATTTCAAGTTGGTAAGTGAGAAGTGGCTTGATAACAAGTCTAGAGGATGGTCTACGGCTTCCAAGTGCTTGAGTACCTACAGAAGATGATTGTACCTGCCCGAGACACAAGAAACGACGAATATACAAGCTTAAGGTTAAGTGGAAAAGCAAGTTAATCTTGTTGTCCCTATTTGTAGTATTCAACATAGATATATATCAACAAATAAATGATTTTTAAATATGCTAACAAGATGATAAAAGTTAGGTAAATGATGCAAGAGATAAGCTAGCAATCACTAGTATAACTCAAGTATGAAAGCATACGACTTTAGCAACAAAATATGGTTGTTATAAACAAGTATTGCAGAGATATTTTATCATCCTTATGGTTGTAGAAAAATATTGCTACAACAAAAAAATTCAACCCACAAAAAAAGTAAGTAAACCACCCAAAAAGTGCGTTGAGGCTAGTATATTATAGGGGAAATTTATTAGCAACTTTTGACGGTTGAAATGTGAGTTATAATCAAGAAGAGAGTAATTTGTTGCAGCCCTAATATTTTAATATTTTATTGAGTGTTAGATATAGGAATACTAAGCCTAACAAGATGCCCTAGAGGCCTTATCAACCTCAAAGAATCAAGAAAATATTCCAACTTAAACAAGATCAATATATCTCTAAATCACATTTACCAAAGAAAACAATTTGTTTCTCCAATGCAAACTTCAAGTTAGTGCCTTTAAAAATTGGGTTAATGGAGTCTTGAAAGTATGAGTTAGATCCACAGTATCCCTAGGGGTGTAAACCCTCTTACTCCCTATGGCATGGAAATCAAACTAAGGTAAATCTAGGAGGGTGTACACCCTTGTACTCCTCCTAGCAACCAGGGATGATTTAAAGGATGGAAATTTATTTTAAAATGTAGAAACCTTGGTGAATCTTACTAACTCTTCATATGCCAACTATAAATGTTTGACGATATTTTTGTAAAAATATTCAAATTTCTAAGGATTTTATATAGTTTGTATAAAATTTTGGCGATTTTTTAGTAAAATAATTTTATCCTATAGAATTTGGGCAAATCATTTCTAGAATAGAAAATATTGTTTTGGTAAAAAACATGGAAAATTAGCCCATGAGCGAAGTTTAGCCCCTAAAATCATCCCTACTAGCAACCTTGAAAAAATTGACTTATCAAATTGTAAATAACATGAACCTTTGTGGAGGGTTTATTCTATTATATTCCACCAAGGGTTAACACAATAATATCAATGAAACTAGTGGAAAACACCAACACATGCATAGATTTCCTTACCAATTCCACAATAGAAAATACCAAACCCTAGTTTACCAAGTAATATCCATCCATAAGAAATATAAGAAGTCTCCAAGAGGTATGCACCACCTTAGCTCAACAATTCACCAAAAGAGATCACCAAAAATCATTTTCACAAGAGAGAGATATCCAAATTTCCCAAGTAGTGTTATAGTCCAAAATTCCATATTTGTGCATACAATACATTGACCTGTCCATTTGCATACTTTGCCAAAAATACTACTAAGGATTCCTTCTAAAAAACTAGTTTTTGGATAGTGTATGTGCCATGTTGCACTAATATCCCATGTACATACACGCGATGCATACTAGTTAGCCCGTGTTTACCTCCAAAAGTTGCAAAAAATATAAAATTTCATGGAATTCGACAAAGTTTATGGGATATAGAGGGTTTCCTAACCATTTTAACCCTTGTAGCCTGTCCCCAAACCAAATAACCATCTTTTTCTCATATAAAAAGAGGTCTCAGGGAGTCATTTTATGGACTTGAGCAAGAGAATAAGAAAACTTTTCCAAAATCCCTTCCCTTTCTTAGCCCAAGATCTGCATCTCATTCTGAGTTTTAGCCTCGACCTTCCCCCCCGACCTTTCTCCTTATGCAACCCTTCCTCCTTCCCTTGGTGATATGATGGTTGCGAGAAGATAATGTGGGATTGATGCACATGGAACCATGATAGAGGAGACTGGACTTGGTTCGTGGAGCGATGTCCAACAAAGGTTGTAACCCTTTTTATCTTGAAATTGAATAAAAGAGTTTATCCTTGTCCCAAAACCATATGTTTACATATTTTTGTTAATTTATGCATGCATATCTATGTTTATACTTTTAAAGTGATCATTAGAGATTGTATGTGTTGTTTCATTGTATTTCAAACCCCTTGAAGGTCATCTTTGGTAGTAGATCTGTGATCTAGAAGGCGAGAACAAGCGAAAGAGGTCTACACCAACCGCAAGCTCTGAATGTGCACTCATTAACTCTCTCTTTTTGTTTTCTATCATCACTTAGTTTAGATGGTTTTGGGGTAGATTAAGGGTAGATAAATCTTTTAAGGGAGTTATCACTCTGCCTATTCCTTAGACCCAATATAGGGGGATTTTCCCCATAGCAGAATTGGCGACTCCACTGGGGAGTCTCTCTAGGGTATTAGTGGGAGATTTTGGTTTGATTTGATTTTTTCAGTTTCTTTTTTAGTTTTCCAAGTTTAGTGGGTTAGTTAGGGTCTATGGTCACCTTCCAGGTGCCTACCAACCTTCCCTTCCCAGTTGGATGTCTAAACCTTTTTATTATTTGAAAGTTTATAAAGGTGTACATGCCATGTCCTCTGTATAACACATGTACATATGTGATTTGCATAGTATACAACCCACGTACATATGTAGGATGCTTGTGAAAAACACATGTCTCTGTGTTTTGGAAGGATTAAAAAAAAAATACTTTTTCTTTCCTGGCAAGAAGCTTTATGCTTCTCATGCCTTCTTGAACTCTTCAGGGTCTTTGTTAACTTTGTTTAGTTGGGTTAAAGATTTAGTTTATCTTTCACTTTGTAAAGAACCCTTGTTGTTTCTTTATTTTCTTTTGTTTGCTTTGAAGGTTTAGGGTGAACTTATAAGCATTAGATCCTCCTAGGGATTCCAGTGAATCCATGCGTTCAAGCAGTGGTTTAGGGTCTGTGTTAGTCTTGGGTTTATTTTCTATTTACCTTGTTTGTGCTTTGAAAAACAAAAAATATCATTTACTTGTCATTTTCTTTTCTAAGCATTCAAAAAATAAAAAATTGTTGCATTTAGTTATGTAGTCTAGGCTCTATGGCCTTGAAATAGGTGTGGAGAGGAAACTCTTCAAGGCCACTTAAACAAACATAAAAGTATGTGTAGGGAGTGTCAGAGTCCAATTTCGTAAGAGTTAGCCAGTACCCCCCTCTAACACAGGGGCTAAACGTGAGGTCGCATGAGGAAAGGTAGAGGAGATAATCCCTCCAAAGTCAGACCTAGTGTAGTGGGGATCATATATTGAGGGTCGTTCTTAGGATTTATGCTGATCACATTTGACTACGGAGCCTCGTGGAGATCAAATCCATTCGAGATCCTTAGTTTTCTTCCAGACCATTTTCCCTCTGTACCATTGAAAGGCTCCATAATTTGTTATCCTGCTCATTATGATCAACTCGAATGTTGACTGTACCCTCCTGGTGACTGACTGCAAGCTAGAAACCTATTTGCATGTTTTTAGGGACTTACACGGGTGATTCTGGGGGTATACCATGGTACCTAGGGTAAAATTTGGATCACACTTTGCAGAGTATAACCAAAGGGTGTTTCTGTGTTTGAGTTACACTTGCACCGATACGTTTCTCTAGTGTCGATTGGCTTAACTGTTCTTCCTGCTGGTCAGTTGTTTGCTTGATTTATTGTTAGGAAAATTTTAATGTGTGTTTTGTGTTTTGTACTAGCTCAACCTTAGAGTGTCAGTTGATCATTTCACAAAGTAGAAGATCAACAACTTCGTTGTTCGTGTAGGCTTTAGGGCTTGTCACCGATTACTTTGGAGCCGCCTCCGTCATTGCTGAGGCAAATGATAAATCAAGAGGGTTCATTTGAAGCAACTGAGCCACAAGAAACCATACTTGATCTAGCTCCTAGAGAATACTTTCCTACACCAGAGGATTCCATCATTTCTGACCTTGAAGTTGAAGGCTTCAGGCCCACAAACCCTTCTATCACTAACTTATTGACGCCGCTTCTTTTTCAGATAGTCCCTCCTACAGTGACTTCACCTTACCATCAGTTTTTTAGATGAGTGATGATGGAAGCAACTAGTACTACTTATTCTGGGAGTCCTCATACTCCCATCTCAGCTTCTGTAAGAGGGGGTGCCATGCTTCCTCCCCCACATCCACCTATTAAGATGACAAATTTCCAGACACCCACTACTTTGAGCAGTGGCACAATCCCTTCAACATCTGTGACCATTCTTCCCTCTTTCCAAAAGATGCATGGAACTCCCTTTTCGTATGGGATGCCGGGTTTCGACTCTAGTTCGGTCCTAACCTAATCTACTTTAGAGACTGTTGGGATAGGGAAAATGAGCTCTAGTGTTCCCTTACAAGGATCTGTTGTGGACACCATTTCCCCATTTAATGATATCCATTATGGTGGGGGTCATATCCCTCCTCTATCCCCTTCACTCGGAGGAGATTTCTAGCAGTCGATCGTGATTAACACCAACTTTAGTTTGTTTAGTGGGGGGAGTCATGGAACTCAATCCTACATGACTCTGGTAGGTTCTATGAATTTTTCTTTGTTTAGTGGATTTGAAAATAATTCTTTCTCATCATCTTCTTTCTTGGCAGGGGAAATCCCTTTTTTGGTCAACCAAACCTTTTGCAAGGTTTCATTCCTTCACGGGGAGCGATGAAGGTAGTTTACTCCTCACAAGGTCTTGGAAATCCTTGGCATGGTTCATGTCCTTCGCAAGGGATGTCAATCGGGGACAATCCCTCCCACACTCAGTGTAACCCCATGCAAGGTTCAGTACCTATGCCAGGAGGGTCGACTGGGGGCATCCCCAACCAAGGTCCTTGGAATACTCTGTCAGGATAAATCCATACACAAGGCATGTCATCCAAATATGGGAATTAGCTGGCGATGCAGAATCAAATGTGAACTCCTTTTACTGGACATGGCCACCATGGTTTCTACCAAAACCCTCACCAACAACTAAACTTTTCCTGACAACTTGGTGCCAACCAAACTCCATGCCCCTCTTTTCATTTGAATCCACCACAACCTAGAATACCTTTCCTGACAACTCTGCATTTTCCAGATGTGTCGAGACTGTTGAATGACTCGATCTGTCATGATCTGCATTGACCCCCCATGCTGACTAAGTTTACCTCAGACATCCCTAAGTTAAAAGGAAAGTCTGGCGAGGATCCAGGTGATCATGTTATGACATTTCATTTATGGTGCTCGTCCAACTCGTTAAAGGATGATTTATTTCAGTTGCATTTTTTTCAATGCACTCTTATAGGGGGTTTCATGAAATGGTATATCGAGCTCGATAGCTTGAAGTACACTTATTTTAATGACATGGATATGGTTTTATTAAACCATTTCCAGTTACCGGTAATATACGATGCCGAAACCAAGTTGTTGGCCAACTTCGAGCAAACAAAATTTGTCCATATCTCGGATCACATCCGAGAATGGCGTCAATGAAAGAGCTTGATCAGAGTTAAGTTCCCTCCCACATTTTTTCTTGATTGGTTCCTAAAGTCCTTGGTGCCTTGTGTATCCAAATATGTTGCGACATCCAAGGTTTTTTTCCGAATAAGAGGATATCATGAGAGCCCAACAACCGATGTTGATTTACTCTCAATCCAATATGTTGTATGAGATCCTGCCCGATGCACCACAATTGAATTTCGATAAGACCAAACTTAAGTTTGGGCCTCATGTCGATGACATAGTAGGCTTAGCACAGAGAAATCCCACATATCAGTTGACTAATCAATTACAATAGTTATCGATTCAATAGAATGTGTCTAGCCAAACTCTTAGTCTGGTTGCTCCCGTAACCCAAACGTTGGATGTACACATTGTGCAATCGACAAATACCAAGGGTAACCAACAAACCTAGGGAGAGAGTGAAATCTAAAATCAAGAAGGGTAAGGGGGATAAGAAGGTTGCGAATAATGATGGCGAGGGAAAAAAAGAAAAAGAGGAAGGCGAAGTTTCCATGTAATCTTTTCACAGATGACCACCTGACTCACCAATTCCCTCAGCTTGAGGAAGATGAAAATATATTGGCATAACAACATCCTGTCGTGTTAACCAACCCTTTTCCACAAGGGAAAAATTTGGCCCAAGCTTCCTCATCCATGAATGTGCGTCAGGGAAATCATGGAGCCCTTGTGCCTAATACTAACAATGGATCTAGAAATGTTTGTATGATGAAGTCCGAAGCTCATATGTAGACCAAGGCTCATAATTATGGGATGCCAAAATATGCTAAGAAGGGAAAAGAAGCCTCCAACCCACTGCCTCCTCTTCAAATTGAGAATACTGTGGGATAAACTATGACTCACATCCCGAAGGGTGTGTTTAAAAAGGATTCTCACAACCCGAACGCAAGGGATGCTCATAATTACTCCATCGTGGAGGATTTGGCACAAACTCCTTGTGCAATGTCTTCTCTGGAAGTCCTCCAGAGTTCCCCTTCACAGAGGAAAGCATTGTTTTCTGCCTTGGGAGTGGCCAAGATTACTAACTTCGGAATGATTTTTTTTTACCCTACATATTATAAACCTGGTCTTCTTCATCATGTCGCTTTTCAGATAGTAATGGTGTATGCCACGAAATCGTTGACACAATTTTTTTTCCGTAATGGTGTATGCCTTCCAACTTGCGTGATGTCGTTGGCTTTTGGAAGGCCATTGGACAACTTGAGTTGTCTCTGTTGCCCATGTTGCTAATCGTGTTTGACGATCTATCCCTTAGACCACATGGCATAATTCCCTCCTTCTCCGTGCAGTTAAAGGGAAAAACCATGTGTGTCGAAGTAGAAGTAGTCGATGCACCTCTCGACTATAATATTTTGTTAGGCCAGAGTTGGACCTACACTATGACAATGGTTGTATCCACCATTTTTTGGGTCTTGTGTTTTCCTCACGAAGGGCGTATCATAACCATTGATCATTTATCCTTCTCCCATCCTAACCCTTCATTAGGGGCATCCATAGTCCCGATGATTGACAACCTGCAACCAAGTATCATCAACTTAGGTGTCAAATTGTTTCCATATTTAATGGGGACTTTCAATTATCCACTGCCTGCTAATGATGTCAAGTTTATTTTGGTTTCTCCCGACTAATCGAAGGCCGCGGTATTTAAATTTTCATCTTTTATAGTGAGTAACTTTAACGACCCATGGATTTTACCTTCCCCATCAGTGTCGATGGAAGGGGAAGGGCACCCTAGAATGGATATGCCCTTATCCCTTGCTGAATTTGCATACAATATTGTCCAGCAAGCCTCAATCAATTCTAATCTGGCTCTCCCACAAGAGCTAGATCTCATTCTCGAGCCTATTTGGGCTCAAGAATATCTCACCACTTACAATCCTTTGGAATTAGTCTTGCCCTATGATGAGGTGATTTTGGAGGCAATGACTGGGCCAAACAGACTTTGGGACAATCTGCACCACATATATTATTTCTTGCCCGAACTGAATATAGGAAGGAGAGTTTATTGTGAATGTGAATGGATATTCTCATTGTCTTGATAACCCTATGGACACACACACAATCTATGTTGAGGGAAACATGGAAAGTATTGTTAATGTTTAAGCCATTATTATAGTTGTTTGCATTTCATTAGATAACAATAGCATAATCCAAGATCACTGAGAAATACACAATCACAAGAGACACAACATTTATCCCTGGAAACCCTCTAGGGGAAGAAAACCCAACAAAACTTCCTTAATATAGATAACCAATACAATGCCAAGAGATCTCTTAAACTAATATAGAAAGTCCTCTCCCAGATATGCACCACTCTCTCTATCCTTCTTCTCCAGCAACAGATCTGAAACTTGTCTCTCAATGAGCAAGTGAGTTGTGTGTCTAAGTGAGGTGCTAGCCTTCTTATTTATATTAGACCGGCATGTGTGAAGTGTCTCTTCATTGGTAGGGCTAACTTCTCCCACTCGGTGGTTATAACCACCTTAATCACATTCTGGGGCCTCTTTAATATCTGTTGGGGCCGACTTCTTATTATGCCTATTATAATTAACATTTGACCAATTCACAAAAGGGGATTTGGTCCTATTACAATAGTCGACAAGATCAATCCACAATGGGGATTGATCCAATGAATAATATATCAAATAATAATAAGAATACTCTTTGCAGTTACATTATTTCAACACTCCCCCTTAACAAGAA
>SNQJ01S0006372.1:9064-26905 GCA_010110895.2 Picea sitchensis
TAGGCTAGACTAGGCTAGGCTAGGCTAGGATAAAATAGTCTTGACTAGAGTAGAGTAGGCTAGGCCAAGCTAGGCTAGGTAGAGTAGTCCAGGCTAGGCTAGGCTAGGCTAAGTTAGGTGGAGTAAGCTAGGTAGATTATTCTCGGCTAGGCTAGTCTAGGATAGAGTAGGCTAGGCTAGGTAGAGTACACTAAGATAGAGTAGGCAAGGCTAGGTAGAGTAGGCTTAGATAGAGTAGGCTAGGCTAGGTAGAGTAGGCTAAGTAGAGAATGCTAGGCTAAGCTAGGCTAGGCGAAGTAGAGTAGGCTAGGTAGAGTAGGCTAGGCTAGGCTAAGCTAGGTAGAGTAGGCTAGAATAGAGAAGAGTAGGCTAGGCTAGGCTAGGTAGAGTAGGCTAGGCTATGATAGAGTAGTTTAGACTAGATTAAGTAGGCTAGGATAGAGTAGGCTTGGCTAGGCTAGGTTAGGTAGAGTAGGTTAGGTAGAGTAAACTAGAGTATGCTAGGATAGAGTAGGCTAGGCTAGGTAGAGTATTCTAGGCTAGGATAGAGTACGCTAGACTAGGTAGAGTATTCTAGGCTAGGATAGAGTACGCTAGGCTAGGTAGAGTATGCTAGGATAGAGTAGGTTAGGGTAGAGTAGGCTAGGCTAAGTAGAGTAAGCTAAGCTAGGTAGAGCAGTCTAAGTAGAGTAGAGTAGACTAGGCTATGATAGAGTAGGGTAGGGTAGGCGAGGCTAGGTAGAGTAGGTGAGGCTAGGTAGAGTAGGCTAGGCTAAGTTAAGCTAGGTAGAGCTAGCTAGGTGGAGTAGGCTAGGATAGAGTAGGTTAGGTTAGGTAGAGTAGGCTAGGCAAGGCTATGCTAGGTTAGGTTAGGATAGAGTAGGCTAGGCTAAGATAGAGTAGGCCAGGATAGTTTAGGCTAGGCTAGGCTAGGTAGAGTACGCTAGGTAGAGTAGACTATGATAGAGTAGTCTAGGCTAGGTAAAATAGGCTAGGTAAAATAGGCTAGGTATAGTATGCTAGACTAGGCTAGGATAGGTAGAGTAGGCTAGGTAGAGTAGACTAGGATATAGTAGGCTAGGCTAGGAAGAGTAGGCTAGGTAGAGTAGCTTAGGGTAGGCCAGGCTAGGCTAGGATAGAGCAGGATAAAATAGGTAGAGTAGGCTAGGCTAGACTAGATTAGGTAGAGTAGGCTAGTCTAGATAGAGTAGGCTAGGTCAGGATAGAGTAGGCGAGGCTAGGTAGAGTAGGCTAGGATAGAGTAAGATAGGCTAGGCTACGCTAGGTAGAGTAGGCTAGGCTAGGCTAGGATAGGTAGAGTAGGCTAGGCTAGGATATGATAGAGTAGGCTAGGCTAGGTAGAATAGACTAGGCTAAGATAGAGTAGGCCAGGGTAGGTTAAGTAGGCTAGGCTAGGCTAAGATAGAGTAGGCTAGGCTAGGTTGAGTAGGTTAGGCTAAGCTAAGATGGGTAAAGTAGGCTAGGCTAGGCTACGTAAAGTAGGATAGGCTATGATAGAATAGGCTAGGATAATGTAGAATAGGTTAGGTAGAGTAGGCTAGGTAATATGAAATTAATCTCAGAAATTGGAAGGAGAGTTAAGAAAAAACTGCGTAGGAAACAAACATCTAAACTCAATTATGAATTATACAAATCTTTATGCCACTTTTAAAAAATCTTGGAAAAAGAATGGGAAAGAAGAAACAGAGAAAAAAAGGAAAAATGTAGCTATCTCAGTGCCAAAAAATCCTTTCCTTGCCATCTGAGGTATCGCACCATCATCCAAAATATCATCTCCCTTGCCTTGCCATCTGAGGTTCATCATATTGGAAGCTGCCCTCTCCCTGTCATCTGAGGTGTGTCACGTTTGAAGCCACCAGCACGACCACGACCATGGAGCTCTACTTTCACCAACCCTACAACGACCATGGAGATAGAGCTCTGCCTTTGCCTAGCCAACTCGAGAAAGCATGGAGCGGAGCGTAGGACTGAGATTCAAATTCAGTAGGCTAGGCTACAAACATCTAAACTCAATTATGAAAGTCAAGGAAGCGTAGGCTAGGCTAGGATAGAGTAGACTAGGTAGAGTAGGCTAGGATAGGCTAGGCTACGTAGATTAGGCTAGGCCAGGCTAGGTAGATTAGGCTAGGATAAGATCGAGAGGGCTAGGCTACGTAGAGTAGGCTAGGATAGGATAGAGTAGGCTTGGCTAGGTAGAGTAGTATCGATAGAGTAGGCTAGGATAGAATAGGTTAGGATAGGCTAGGCTAGGATAGAGTAGGCTAGGTAGAGTAGGATAGGCTAGACTGGGCTAGGTAGAGTAGGCTAGGCTAGTTTAGGATAGAGTAAGCTAGGCTAGGTAGAGTATACTAGGCTAAGATAGAGTAGGCTAGGCTAGGTAGAGTAGGCTAGAATAAAGTAGGCTAGGCTAGGTAGAGTAGGCTGGGTATAGTAGGCTAGGCTAGGCTAGGTAGAGTAGGCTAGGCTACGCTAGGCTAGGCCAGGATAGGATAGAGTAGGCTAGGCCAGGTAGAGTACACTAAAATAAGATAGAGTAGGCTAGGGTAGGTTAAGTAGGCTAGGCTAGGCTAAGATAGAGTAGGCTAGGCTAGGTTAAGATAGGTAGAGTAGGCTAGGATAGAGTAAACTAGGCTAGGCTAGGGTAGAGTAGACTAGGCCAAGCTAGGTAGAGTAGGATAGACTACGATAGAATATGCTAGGTTAGGCTAGGATAGAGCAGGCTAGGTTAAGTAATATGAAATTAGTCTCAGAAATTGGAAGGAGAGTTAAGAGAAAAATGCGTAGGAAACAAACATCTAAACTCAATTATGAATTATACAAATCTTTATGTCGCTTTTAAAAAAAACTTGGAAAAATAATGGGAAAGAAGAAACAGAAGAAAAAAGGGGAAATGTACTTATTTCAGTACCAAAAAATATTTTCCCTGCCATCCGAGGTACCGCACCATCATCCAAAATATCATCGCCCTCACCCTGCCATCTGAGGTACATTATATTGGAAGCCGCCCTCGCCCTGCCATCTGAGGTGCGTCACATTGGAAGCCACCAACACGACCATGACCATGGAGCTCTACCTTCACCAACCCTACCATGACCATGGAGATAGAGCTCTGCCTTTGCATAGCCAACTCGAGGAAGCATGGAGCATAGTGTAGGAATGGGATTCAAATTCAGTAGGCTAGGCTACAAACATATAAACTCAATTATGAAAGTCAAGGAAGCATAGGTTAGGCTAGGCTAGGTAGAGTACGCTAGGCTAGGCAAGGCTAGGTAGAGTAGGTTAGGCTAGGCTAGGCTAGGTAGAGTAGGCTAGGCTAAATTAGGCTGAGATAGGATCGAGTAGGCTAGGCTATGTAGAGTAGGCTAGGATAGGATAGAGTAGGATCGGTAGAGTAGGCTGGGATAGAGAAGGTCAGGATAGGCTAGGCTAGGTAGAGTAGGCTAGGCTGGACTAGGCTAGGTAGAGTAGGCTAGGATAGAGTAGTCTAGGCTAGTTTAGGATATAGTAGGCTAAGCTAGGTAGAGTAGACTAGGCTAAGATAGAGTAGGCTAGGCTAGGTAGAGTAGGCTAGGCTAGGATCGAGTAGGCTAGGCTGGGCTAGGATAGGTAGAGTAGGCTAGGTAGAGTAGGTTGGGCTAGGCTAGGATAGGTAGAGTGGGCTAGGAAATAGTAGGCTAGGATAGAGTAGGCTAAGCTAGGCTAGGCTAAGATAGGATAGAATAAACTAGTGTAGGTAGAGTAGGCTAGGATAGAGTAGGGTAGGCTAGGTAGTGTAGTCTACGATAAAGAAGGCTACACTAGGATAGGATATAGTAGGCTAGAATAGGCTAGGCTAGGTAGAGTAGGCTAGGATAGAGTAGGCTAGGCTAGAGTAAGCTAGGATAGAGTAGGCTAGAATAGGTTAGGATAGAGTAAGTTACGTAAAGTAAGCTAGGCTAAGATAGAGTAGTGTAGGCCTGGTAGAGTAGGCTAGAATAGTGTAGGTTAGGCTAGGCAGGTTAGGCTAAGTAGAGTAGGCTAGGTAGAGTAGTCTAGGTTAGGTAGAGTAGGCTAGGCTAGATAGAGTAGGCTACGCTAGGCTAGGTAGAATAGGTTAGGATAGAGTAGGCAAGGCTAGGTAGTGTAGGCTAGGCTAGGTAGAGTAGGCTAGGCTAAGTAGAGTAGGCTAGGCTAGGTAGAGTAGTCTAGGATAGGTAGAGTAAGCTAGGATAGAGTAGGCTAGGCTAGGCTAGGCGAGGTAAAGTAGTCTAGGCTAGGCTAGGTAGAGTAGACTAGGCTAGGATAGGCTAGGCTAGACTAGGCTAGGTARAGTAGGCGAGGCTAGGTAGAGTAGGCTAGGGTAGATTATGCTAGGCTAGGTAGAGAACGCTATGCTAGGTTAGGTAGAGTAGGCTAGGTAGAGTAGACTAGAGTAGGCTAGGATAGAGTAGGYTAGGCTAGKTCGAGTACGCTAGGATAGAGTAGGTTAGACTAGGATAGAGTAGGCTAGGCTATGATAGGATAGAGTAGGCTAGGCTAGGTTAGGATAGGTAGAGTAGTCTATGTAGAGTAGACTAGGTTAGGCTATGATAGAGTAGGCTAGGATAGGCTAGGTAGAGTAGGCAAGGCTAGGTAGAGTAGGCAATGCTAGGCTAGGCTAGGTAGAGTAGGCTAGGCTAGACTAGGCTAGGTAGAGGTTGCTAGGTGGAGTAGGCTAGGATAGAGTAGGTTGCGCTAAGCTAGGCTAGGTAAAGTAGGCTAAGATAGAGTAGGCTAGGCTAGGCTAGGCTAGGATATAGTAGGCTAGGCTAAGCTAGGATACATAGAGTAGGCTAGGTTACGTAGAGTAAGTTAGGCTAGGTAGAGTAGGCTAGGCTACGTAGAGTAAGCTAGGCTAGGTAGAGTAGGCTAGGCAGAGTAGACTAGGATAGAGTAGGCTAGGCTAGGTAAAGTAGGCTAGGCTAGGCTAGGTAGAGTAGGCTAGGCTAGGCTAGGTAGAATAGCCCAGGGTAGGCAAGGGTAGGCTAGGATAGAGTATGATAGAATAGGTAGAGTAGGCTAGGCTAGTGTAGGTTAGGTAGAGTAGGCTAGGCTAGGCTAGGTAGAGTACGTTAGGCTAGGCTAGGTAGAGTAGGCTAGGGTAGAGTAGGTTAGGCTAGATTAGGCTAGGATATGATCGAGTAGGCTAGGCTAGGATAGAGTAGGCTTGGATAGGTAGAGTAGGATTGGTAGAGTAGGCTAGGATAGGCTAGGCTAGGATAGAGTAGGCTAGGCTAGGTAGAGTAGGCTAGGCTAGGCTAGACTAGTTTAGGATAGAGTAGGCTAGTCTAGACTAGTTTAGGATAGAGTAGGCTAGGCTAGGTAGAGTAGACTAGGCTAAGATATAGTAGGCTAGGCTAGGTAGAGTAGACTAGGCTAAGATAGAGTAGGCTAGGCTAGGTAGAGTAGACTAGGCTAAGATAGAGTAGGCTAGGCTAGGTAGAGTAGGCTAGGATAGAGTAGGATAGGCTCGGTAGAGTAGGCTAGGCTATGCTAAGCTAGGTAGAGTAGGCTAGGCTATGCTAAGCTAGGTAGAGTAGGCTAGGTAGAGTAGGCTAGGGTAAAGTAGGCTAGGCTAAGCTAGGCTAAGCTAGGATAGAGTAGGCTAGGCTAGGTAGAGTAGGTTAGGATAGAGTAGGCTAGGCTAGGTAGAGTACGCTAGGTAGTGTAATCTACGATAGAGTAGGCTAGGCTATGCTAGGATAGAGTAGGTTAGAATAGGATAGGCTAGGTAGAGTAGGCTAGGATAGAGTAGGCTAGGCTACAGTAAGCTAGGTTAGAGTAGGCTAGGCTAAGCAGGGATAGAATAAGCTAGGTATAGTAGGCTAGGATAGAGTAGTCTAGGCCTGGTAGAGTAGGCTAGGATAGTGTAGGTTAGGCTAGGTTAGGCTAGGTAGAGTAGGCTAGGTAGACTAGTCTAGGCTAGGCTAGTCTAGGTTAGGTAGAGTAGGCTAGGCTAGCTAGAGTAGGCTAGGATAGAGTAGGTGAGGCTAGGTAGAGTAGGCTAGGCTAGGCTAGGCTAGGTAGAGTAGGCTAAGATAGAGTAGGCTAGGTAGAGTAGGCTAGGCTAGGTTAGGCTAGGCTAGGTAGAGTAGGCTAGGATAGAGTAGGCTAGGCTAGGTAGAGTAGGCTAGAGTAGGCTAGGGTAGGTAGAGTAGGCTAGACTAGGATAGTGTAGGCTAGGCTAGGATAGAGTAGAGTAGGCTAAGCTAAGCTAGGCTAGGTTAGGTAGAATAGGCTGGGTAGAGTAAGCTAGGCTAGGTTAGGTAGAGTAGGCTAGGATAGAGTAGGTGAGGCTAGGTAGAATAGGCTAGGATAAAGTATGCTAGGCTAGGTAGAGTAGGCTAGGCTAGGCTAGGCTAGACTAGGTTAGGTAGAGTAGGCTAGGTAGAGTAGACTAGAGTAGGCTAAGATAGAATAGGCTAGGCTAGGCATTGCTAGGATAGAGAAGGCTAGGCTAGGTAGAGTACGTTAGGCTAGGTTAGGATAAAGTAGGTCAGGCTAAGTAGAGTAGGCTAGGCTAGGCTAGGCTAGGTAGAGTAGACTGGGCTAGGCTCTGATAAATTAGGCTAGGCTAGGCTAGGCTAGGTAGAGTAGGCTAGGATATGTAGAGTAGGCTAGGTAGAGTAGGCTAGGCTAGGCTAGGCTAGGTAGAACTGGCTAGGTGGAGTAGGTTAGGATAGAGTAGGCTGGGCTAGGCTAAGCTAGGTAAAGTAGGCTAGGATAGAGCGGGCTAGGCTAGGCTATGCTAGGCTAGGATAGAGTAGGCTACACTAAGTAGAGTAGGCTAGGATAGAGTAGGCTAGGCTAATTTAGGCTACGTAGAGTAGGCTAGGCTAGGCTATGCTAGGATTGGTAGAGTAGGCTAGGCAAAGTAGACTAGGAAAGAGTAGGCTAGGCTAGGTAAAGTAGGCTAAGTAGAGTAAGCTAGGCAAGGCTAGGGTAGGTAGAGTAGACTAGGATAGAGTAGGCTAGGCTAGGTAGATTAGGTTAGGTAGAGTAGCTTAGGGTAGGCTAGGCTAGGCTAGGATAGAGTAGGATAGAATAGGTAGAGTAGGCTGGGCTAGACTAGGTTAGGTAGAGTAAGCTAGTCTAGATAGAGTAGGCTAGGAAAGGCTAGGCTAGGTAGAGTAGACTAGGATAGAGTAGGTGAGGCCTGATAGAGTAGGCTGACCTAGGTTAGGCTAGGCTAGGCTAGGTAGAGTAGGCTAGGCTAGGCTAGTTAGAGTAGGCTAGGCTAGGCCAGGTTAAGATAGGATAGAGTAGGCTAGGCTAGGTAGAGTAGACTAGGCTAAGATAGTAGACTAGGCTAAGATAGAGTAGGCTAGGCTAGGTTAAGTAGGCTAGGCTAGGCTAGGCTAAGATAGTGTAGGCTAGGCTAGGATAAGATAGAGTAGGCTAGTTTAGGCTAAGATAGGTACAGTAGGCTAGGATAGAATCGGCTAAGTACAGTAGGATAGGCTATGATAGAATAGGCTAGGCTAGGCTAGGATAGAGTAGGCTAGGCTAGGTAATATGAAATTAATCTTAGAAATTGGAAGGAGTGTTAAGAAAAAACTGTGTAGGAAACAAACATCTAAACTCAATTATGAATTATACAAATCTTTATGCCGCTTTTAAAAACAATATTGGAAAAGGAATGGGAAAGAAGAAACAGAGGAAAAATGGAAAAATGTACTTATCTCAATTCCAAAAAATCCTTTCCCTGCCATCTGAGGTACTTCACCATCATCCAAAATATCATCTCCCTCACCCTGCCATCTGAGGTACGTCATATTGGAAGTCGCCCTCACCCTGCCATCTGAGGTGCATCACATTGGAAGCCACCAACATGACTGTTATCGTTCCAGGAAACTCTCCTAGGCTGTAAGTCAGAGATGCCTAGTAAGTTAATCTTTTGGTAACTATTTTCTCAATAAAAAGTGTGGGTTTGGATCAAGTCGAAGGACTGAATAATTTCTCACTCAAATCATGCATAAACACATTTAGATGGACAAGGCTTTCAACCACAAATGTTCAGAGAGTTTAAAAATAAAGGGATGAATGAAGAAATAACTATTATATCAGCAGAATCACATATGAAGCATATATGAATGGCCAATTACAATAATCACAGAAATACTTACAAAGTTAAACTTATGAATGCAATGATAAGATGATAGTTATCGGGCATAAACAAGCATAACAACATGAATATAATATCCAGGTGCAAGTATAGAAGAGACAAGAAGATGAAATCTGAACAAGTTATGGCAAAAGAATCTTGTAATACTCAATATGAAAATGGGAAGTTTTAGTTACATAATATGAAAAAAATCTCAAAAGTCGAACCCTTGGTTCATATACTACCTTTAGCTTTATAGCTTTACAATGCAGTTCTGAGATCATGAAAACATGGATCAAATATGCTAAAGATAGTAAATCAAAATTTAGTTGCAAAAGATGTGGGATGATCCCCAAAAATGAGGTCAATCCCAGATTTCATGGTCTTCCTCTCTTGTTGAGTGTTGGTGTAGTGCAGGGTAGCCTCCCAAGACTGAATGATGACTCTCCAAGAGAGACAAATTCAAATCTATTGATGTGAGAAAGTGTCATGATTTTCTGTTTTTGTCAAAGATATCAAAAAGCTTTGAAACACCTCCTCTTTCCATAATCTATAAAAAATAACTATTGGATTTATCTTGACAATTCATCAAATGTTCATTCGAAGAGGTTTCAAACCTTTCCAGCTCAAAAAACTTTGATCTGTGTAAAACCTTGATCCTTCTGGAAATGACAGGCTTTCGGTGGTTAACTTAGAAAGCTCCAGAGCGAATTATCTACCGAAAGTCCTATTTTCAGTGGTTAATGAACAATCATCATGTTCCCCTAAACCACTGAAACTTCAGTTTTGAGAAAACTTCAAAATTGCAAAAATGCTTACCTTGGATCCCTTTTTGATGTTCAAGGTTTATTGGATGAGGCAACCCTTGTTCGTGCAGATCGACGAACTTCTACTGGATGTGTGGAAGGCTCTGGTGTGTCTACCATGGTCGTAGCTAAGTTAGCCAGAGTTTCTAATCCAGTTTTCTCCTGTGTTGTTGATTGAAACTCCTTTAACTTCAACCTCAGAATTCTCCGCTGTCTATACAACTTCATGTTTTCCCTGATCAATATCTTGTTTCTGTCTTAAATCTTGTCATGCTTCTCTTTGAGGGTTTGGTTTATTTTGAAAATATTTTCATTTCTGTCAGTTAGGTCTATATTATCTTTTTTAATCACCCTTTCAAGGACCTCCATTTCATAGACCTGTTGCAGGAGTTTGTTGATTTTCCATGATCTAGTTGTTTTAGGCTTACTTGAAGAGGCTTCTGCCACTGGTGAACTGTGTGCCTCTGGAGGAGTTGGTGAAGGTAAATTTGAACAAAATTCTTCACCCTGTTCAGTCTGTACATTATCCTATGTCTTTGCCAATTCTTGTTCTGGTTCTGAATCACTGTAAGGTAGGTTTAAAGGGTTATTTCCTGTAGCAGGGTCCTTGGACTGCTCACCTTCAAACTACTGTTTTCTTTTGATTCTTTTCTTCTTTCCAGAGAATGTTTTTATGGGATCTCTTGGTGGTGAGATACCTTTCATTTTCCTATGACTTCTTTTGGGATTAATAGTCTTTCTTCCACTGGTCTTCTTAGTTTCATCTTCTGGTGGTTTCTCTGTTTGAAATTCATTCCAGAAAAGAAAGAAACCCCAATCAACATGTTTCCTCTGCAGAGCTTCCTTGACAAGAAGAGTAATAAGCCCTTTGTGAGATAGTCTACTAGAAACCTTAGTAGGCTTGGCTTTAACTTGTCTAGCCATTTTAGTAAGAGTCTTGTGAAAATAGAAAGGTAGATTTATCGGTTCTTTGCCTGTAAAATAGTTAAGAAGTTTAATGTGATAGAACATCACTCTGTTATACCGTCCTTCACAAGTAATATACACAAATATTGCCACTGTGGTTGCAATACGGACATAGGGATATCCTTTTTCCAGATCAGATCTTTGTGAATGGGCAATAGATATGATCTAAATTCAACGTTGGATGGCATTGTAGATTTAAACCAACAGTCTCCTGTCCATGGAAGACCTGTAAACTCTGCTATAGAAGCTTCATCTATGATAAACTCTTCTTTCCCTATCTTGGCAGACCTTCCATCATATACAATTGTGAAAGATTCAACTACTTGTTGATGAAAACTGGTTAGTTTTTCACAGTATGTGAATACCCCTGCTTGTTTGAAAAACTCTGCTACCTTTGGGTGCACCTCCAAGTACCAAACCCCATCCACCTCAGACCTCAAAACTGTCCCTGCTTTCGGCATTGGTCAATGTTGACTGTACCTGCGATTATGGGAAACTGAACGTCCAGGGAGACAAAGGTTCTAGAATTTAGGAACACGGAGAGTATAACACATGGAAGAGCCGGTGGGACAGGGTGACATAGAATTCGGATCACCGAGCTCAAACGCTAACCAAGTTTCGGGCAACAAATTGACTGAGAGCATGCCGAAATTTTAGATTTTCAGTGGTATATTCATTTAAATTTGAAACAAGATGAGTTTTGGACTTGCATGATAAGTCGACCTGGCTTAATTGACTTGAGAGCGATTGCTGGACTCTAATGGCACTTTGACAATCATTAGGGGAAATAAGATTAGGATCTATGGAAACATGTTTAATTGATGAAATTGCGAACTCACGATTATCTCAGTGATCTTCGAAATTCAAAATGATAATGAATGGGGATTTAATGAGGGATTAATAGGATCATGATAGATCGTGTACTTGCGGCTCAAAATGGAGGGAGGCTTCGTGACAATCATGCATGAATTTCAGTAACACTGCCGTGTCTAGATTTTGAAAAGACAATTGCGGTTGAAAGGACAACAGGAGATTCAAACTTTCGGATAGACACCATTAGAATGTGCATACCTTCCAACTTGATGAGCTTTCGATGGTTACGTTTCATCATTGCGCCAACTTGACAGCTGGCTCGTGCCAAAGCACGGGCTTTCCATTTTTACCGTTGAAACACTTTCGGTGGTTAACCGCATTCTCGCTTTGACCTCTTAACTGCCGGGAACAAAGGCTTTTGGTGGTTAATGAGCGCATTTCAGGCTCGCCTAAACCACCGAAACCTGAGATTATGACTTCTGCTTGACCAAACCAAATCCAAAATTTCTTTTGAGCTTATTTACAGAATACAGACTCTCTAACCTACTTACAAAAATTTAGGGATAAAGTTTAGACCACAACCTATCACCTCAAAAGAAAAATTTCCACTAATTTATTTGAGGAGATAACACTGGCTCCTATTGGGGATGAATACCTCCCTGCGAGGTTTCAAGAATCATAGAGTCAATGCCTTTCCTGAAAAAAGAAAATTTAAAAAAAACTATCTGCTAGTGCTTCCATTGGGCATGGAGTTGTTCTACAAAAATAAAAACTAATACTAACACTACAATGTCTAGGCTTCACAGCCTTAGACAAAATAGAGTTTTAAAAATCGCTCGTTTACCGGGCCACTGAACATTTCTTCACCTCCTAGATTCTGCAGCATGAAAGTGTTGTTGTTCTGTACTTGGGTTATCATTAAAGGACCGGTCCACAAAGAATCGAACTTGTTATGCTTGCCTTTATTCTGTCTAAGAGCATCCCATTTTAGAACCTAGTCACCAATATGAAAATTGTCCACCTTCGCCTTTCTGTCAAAAGTATTTTTGATCTTCTTTTGATGAGCCTTTGATCTGTCCACTAACTATTTGTGGGCTTGCTGTAGTTCCACCAAATCAAACATTCTTCTTACCATATCATTTGACTCGATTTTTTCTTCTTGAAAGAATCTAGCCACTGGTAAAACTAACTGAACAGGAAAAATAGCATCAGTCGCATATACCAATTTGAATGGAGAGGTTCCTATGGACTTTTTGATAGTTACTTTGTCTGCTCATAAAGCAAATTTCAGTTTAGAATCCCAATTCTTTTTGTTTTCCTCTAATAGTTTTCTGATGATTTTGATTAAGATCTTATTGGATGATTCATCCAAGCCATTACCTTGAGGGTAGTAGGGGGTCAAATGTACCAACTGGATGCCCATTGATTTACACATGTCTACTAATGCCTCTGCTTTGAACGTCGCTACATTATCTGTTACCAGCCTTTTGGGACAACCGAATCTGCTCAAAATATTTTCATAAAGAAACTTCATGACTACTTGGTGAGTGGCATTCTAGGTGGGAATCACCTCTATCCACTTTGTAAAATAATATGTGGCTACCAAGATCCACTTATGCTAACCGCTAGATGAAGGATTTATCTCACCTATAAAATATAAACCCCACTGCTGAAAAGGGCCATTTACCACTATAGGTCTCAGGGGTAAAGATTTTAGCTGTTGTTTTCCCATAAATATTTGACATTTGTCACAAGCTTTGATGAAGGCACACACATCTGAGAAGAGGAAAGGCCAATAGTATCCATCCCTTAGGATTTTATGAATAGTGGTATTCCAGTAATGATGACCTCCACAAACACTTGAATGAAACTGATGTGTAACTTCGACTGACTCTTCTTTGTCTAAACATCTGAGAAGCAAACCAGCAGGGTCTTTCCAATATAACATATTATTGTAAATGCAGAATTTGATGGCTCTGAGCTTAAGGGCTCGAGCTTGAGTCATACTAAGTTCAGGAGGAACTTCTAGCTTTTGTAAAAAATGTATAATACCTGAATACCATTCACAAGAAGACAAGTGCTCTGCCACTTGTTGACTGCTATGTTGTCCATCCGCTGCCAACTCCGTCTGCAAATTCACTGAACTTTCTCCTTTGAAATTAATGTCCAACAACTCATGATTTTCCTCCATTAAGAGCTTAGAAAGGCCCTGGCCTTTCACCAATTTGGTGGGATTTACTTCAATGTTGAACTCAATCAACTTTTCAATGCATCTAGCTCTCTTTCCGTCAATATCAGGCTTAGTCAAAACATCTTTCATGGAGGATGAAGGGACATATGCGATGACCTTTGAATGGAGAATATAAATTTTGAAGGATTTTAAAGATTTTATGAGAGCATAGGCTTGTTTCTCAATGGGATCATACCTTAGTTCAACGTCTCTGAGTGTTTTGCTGAAGAAAGCAATAGGATGATCCAAATTTTCATCGTCTTTCTGTAGCAGAACTGTTGCCACTGTGTCGTAAGAAGAAAAGGAGAAAACATAGAAAATATTACTGTAATCTGGGTTGATCAGAGTCAGGGATTCCATGATAGCTTGCTTGATATCCTAAAATGAGTTCCTTGCATTTTTTGTCCATTTTATCTCAGACCCCTTTTTCATCATACATGTTATGTGTTTAACTAATTCAACAAAGTTTGGCACAAATCTTCTAACAAAATTTATCTTACTGAGCAGCGATTGAATATCCTTTTTTGATCTTGGCAATGACAACCTCTGAATTGCCTCCACCCAAGCTGGATCAATCTTTACACCTTCTGCTGAGACGATGTGGCCTAAGAGCTTACCTTTCCTGAGAGCAAACTAGGACTTTTTGGGATTCAATGAGATTCCAAACTGCCTGCATTTCAAGAACACTTTTTTTAAATGCTTTAGATGCTCCTCATGACTACTGGAATATACTGTGATGTCATCAAGATATATGAGGAAAAACTTGTATTTTTCTCCCACGAAGGCTATGTCCATGGCCCTTTGGAATGTCGCCCCAACATTCATTAACCCAAATGGCATCTTGGCATACATAAAAGGTACCCCAAGGAGTAGTAAAAGCAGTCTTCTCCTGGTCATCAGGGTGGACAGATATCTGATTATAGCCGGAAAAACCATCTAGGAAAGACATGACATTAGCCCCTGAAATCCTTTGCAGCAAATGTTCCATCTTAGGTAGGGGATAGTTGTCTTTTTTAGAGCATCTGTTTAGGTTTCTGAAGTCCACACATAATCTGACCTCACCATTTTTCTTTCTTACTATCACTAGATTTTCAATCCATTTGGATTATCTCAAAGGGATTATGATCTTGGCATTGAGAAGCTTTTTAATTTCTCTTTCAATCACAGGCAGAAGAAGAGGACTGATAGGTATGAGCTTTTGTTTGAAAGGAATGGTGTCTTTCTCAAGAGGGATCTTGTGTTGAATGATATCAGGGAAATAAATCTTTAGGTCACTATATTTCCAAGCAAAAACATCAGAAAATTCTTTCAAAACACTGCAATATTTGGACTTCTAATTAGCAGTCAATTCAGAAGACAGATTTATGAATTTTGGCTGGCTTTCACCCCCTATGTTGTGCTCGTGAACAACAAGATCTTTCTCCTTTTTATATAGCTTGTAAGGAACGCCATTCTGATTAAAAAACTTTTCGAGAGGTACCAAACCTCGGGGTATATAATTGTTAGGTAGCTGAACAATATCATGCTGACCCAATCTTTGTTTTAGCTTGGGCTTCTGGGATTCTTCTACATTTAGATTCTGCTGGTCAACATGCATATCAAAAAATTCATCTACCACTTGAAGAAATCTGTTAAGTTCATCATCATCCTCAAAAACTTTTCAGTATTTAATATTGTCGGGCAAGGATGGTCAATATTTTACTTGGATCTCATAAATGAGCCTAGGGGGCATGGGAGGAATAAACATGCTGGCTGAAACAATAAGGGAATCAAAAAGCTGATTCATATCCCTGGGTATATATGAAATTTCAAAAACAGAAAAAGAATCTCGCACTTTCCATACCTCATCCCTGTAGGCTTTCAATCTGACATGCTTTGCTTGAAAGGTATTGTTTACCTATTGTATAATGAGATTCACATCTCCAAATACCTTTAAACCTTTTATCCCCATCTCCTTAGCTGAATTTAATCCCAACAACAAGGCCTCATATTCTTCTATGTTGTTAGTAGTTCTAAAATCGAGCTTGAAAGACAAAGATATAGTCTCCTTTGAAGGAGAAATCAAAACTACCCCTACACCTGCTGAATCTTTAGTACTAGCCCCGTCAAAATACATGGTCCATACTGAAACGTTCTTATCATCAATTTGTTGTTCAATAGGCTTCACAAGCTGCATAGGAGTTGATTGAGAATCATCTATTTGAAGAATGCATGATCCAAAATCCGTATCCACGGCATAAAAATGATGATTTACAGAAATTTTTGCATCGCTGATGATGTAGGCAAGTTGATTCTCCCTGTAAAGTCTTTTCCACTCTCCCCCAAACACCGGAATCATAGCATATGAAAGATCCATCTGCAAGGTACCTCCTAACCTTTTCCCCCATGGACAAGACAAGAGAAGCCCAAACTTAGGTGGGATATCAACAACCACCACATCCATTACCATGCTTCTCATTGGCAATTGGGCAAGGTTTATAATGAGGTCTTTTATGAGGCCAAGACATGTGAATTTCCTAGAGTCAAAAGAGAAGAGATCATGATATGGTTTGGTAACCTCAAGACCAAGCTCATCCATCACTTCTTTGGGCATAAGATTATGTGATGCCCTGGAATCAAGCAAACAATTGTGGAGGATCTTATCATGGACATTTAGGGATATGTAGAATGGTTGACAAGAATCATCTCGGTCTTCTATCATAGGCCCTATAGTTACTGTTGGCTTGTCATCTTGTAGGTTAACAAAATCAGCAGATGAAGAAGTCTTTGGCTCAAGGGACTTCAGGATGGTTGATTTAAAGATTTCATTCTTCATGAGTTCAGTTAAAGGCATAGGTATCTTTACTTTCTGAATTTCTGATTCAAAATTAAAAGAGAAAGCTGATCTATCCGAAACTTTTACCTCATTGGAAGGGGCTTTGAGACTGACTTGCTCCTTGGCTAGGGGCTGTGTTTGCTTCTGCTGCTGTTTTGCAAGAGAGGAGGTCTATTTTACATGAGCAGGAGGTTGCTTGGCATCAACTTCTTTACTCTTTACGGGAGAAACAACTTCTTTGTTCTTCATGGGAGCAACGATCAATGGTTTCGGGGAAACACTCTTGGACCTTAAGTTATAACCTTTCTGATCGTCTGTCAAGTAGATAGATTCTTCGATACTTGCCTCATGAATTTGTTGTTCCATCAGGTCTTCTTCATAGTCTACTTGGGTTAGAAAGGAAGAATCATTTTCATCACCAAAACAGTTTATTTCATCTGCTTCTTTGACTTCATTGTGAGATGGTTGTTGTTCTTCATCTAACATTGCATTTTGAAAAGGTGGTCTGATTCTCTGATCATCCGCTGCATTCCTGTCTCTCTGAAGGATCTAGACTTGTGGATTATTCCTTCTGTAGGGGAAAGCATTTGGATTTCTCGAGGCAAAATCATTTGGCTCTTTTGCCCTTGCTGGTTGCTGATTCTGGACCTTCAATTTTGACATTTCAGATGTCAAATTGTCCAACATCTTTGCCATCTTTTCCATTTTACTATTAGAAGAAGAAAAGGGCTCAACAACAGACTTCTTTCTCTCAACCTTTCCTTTGAGCTTCCGAGATGTTGTAATTTTTTATTCAACCTCGAGGGCGACATCTTGCATTAAATCAAGTGTGGTTGATCGTATTTCTCTAAGGATTAGACAAAAATCTGGATCCAAGGCAGCAGAGAATGTGATCTTTGCCGATGCATCACTTGGTTTAATCTCTGCAGGGATTTTTCCAAACATTCTATTAAACCTCTTGATGAAGTCTGAGACCGACTCTCTATCTTCTCTCTTCAAATTTCCAAACTCGAAAATGTATTATAACAGATATCTTCTTTCTCCCCAGTGTTTTAAGAATACCTCATCTAATTGTTCAATACCTGTGACTGAATTTGCCAGTAGCTCTTTGAACCACTTCCAGGCTTGGCCATCCAAACTCTGAACAAAATCTCTGGTCCACACATCTTCTTCTAAAATGTTAATATTTTCAGCATAAGCATAAAAAGATTCAATATGTTCTTCAGCAGTATAATCCCCTGCTCCGGTAAACTTTGGCATATATTTCTAATAATTTCCAGTTGGCATAGCAGACAAAGGATTTGGCAATACAAGTGGGGCATACTTATTTGTCAAAATCTGTTCCATCTTGGTTAAAGGGGTAGCCATGGCAGTCTTGGGGGTTGACATAGAAGAGGAACTCGTAGGAGATGAAGGGGGAGATGGAGATGAAGGGGGAGATGGGATGACTGAGTTAAAATAGAATGATTGTCTCACTTTACCTTGAGCAGAATTTTCAAAAATGGGTGAAAAATAAGAGGCTTTATAAAACTGATCGAGCAACAAGGCTAAATTTTCTTCTCCCTTAGAGGACAGATCATGGAGAATATCTTCAAGAACAGGCAGATTAGTGTGAGTGTATAGAACACCTTCTGTAGGTTTGATGGGTGAGGATGATCCAAGTGGATATTGGTGGCCACCCACCTATTCCACTTGGACCCCCACCATTGCTTCTTTCAGTTTTTCATTTTTCACACAGTATTAATCCAGGTGGATATCGGTGGCCACCCACCTTTTCCAAATGGCTCAAAACAACTTTCTAACAATTTTGACAATTTACTATTTTTAGCAGGTTTTAACTTCTGGGGCCATTTTGAGGGTCCAAATGAAGGTTTTTCAAGATCGAGGCTCTAAATGATATGTAAAAACATAATTGATCCCCCAAAATGAGTCTCCTCGACGATACCTTTCCAACGAGCTATCACACGCCTAAAACGGAGATCGTATGCAAAAGTTACGACCCCGGGAAGTTGATGTACTCACTTACCCAAACGGGGCCCACATGACTTTTGGCGCTTCATCTCCTAGG
>SNQJ01S0006372.1:44349-75734 GCA_010110895.2 Picea sitchensis
TACCAGAGTAGAGTGATATTCATGTATAACAACCTTACATATATCTCAGACATTGCTTCACTGCCAGCGAGCCTGTTCAATACCCCTGTGAAGTTATCTGACTCCTTTAACTGAATTTCCTTTCACCACTTCGAAAAATATTCATGCATTTAAATGCTAAGACCAGGGAAATCATTTCTCAATTTCCTTTCATCGTCTTCCTGGACTAGGTGGGGGCAATCATTTCTGAATTTCCTTTCACCACCTGTCTTATAATTTTATTTTTTGAGCACGAAGATGGGGGCAATCAGTTTGTATCAGGGCTGACATCTGTGTAATAGTTTGCATCAGAGGTCTGTCAACTTACTTTGATTACTCGGTACCAAGCTTCCCTTGACCCTCACAACATCTTCGTTCTTAGGGAGAAAAGGAAAATAAATTTTTAGGGGGCATTCTGTTTGAGCAAGCTTTGATTTTTTCTGATGTTGTTGAAAAACCTAGGAAAGTTAGGATCGCTCTAAACGTTCCTTCACTTAGCAGGGGATCAAGTAGTTGTGGAGACCCTCTTTCTTTTCACAATCTGTTTTGAGACTCAGGAGGCTAAAAACAAAAACTTTTATTCCTCCATAACGAATTGAAAGATGGCAGCTTGTCAAAAGTTAGACCCGAAAACAGGCATGACACAAGGCAATGATTCATTGATTGAAAATACAGAAGGTCAAAATAGCTCGGGACTGGCTCTCGTAGATCCTTTGGGGACGGTTACTTTTGACACACTGCTTTTAGATTTAGTGTATCATTCAAATTATTTTACATCAAAGGTTATCAAGCCAAGCAGTAATCCTGTTATCTAATAATTTAGCCGATATTTCAATTTGAATGATGTTACCTTGGTTTAATTTTGACAGTCTTTCATAACATGTGTATTGAGGAAGCCCACCTTTACCTTTTCTTTTCAATTTCTTTGTGCACTATGAAACTACTTTTTGGGTATCACCTGTTTCATGTCGATTTATTTCTGATACTGCTTTGCGAATTACTCCTCCCGCTAGCTCGTACGCGGCTAGAATCCTGTAAAAGAAAATATGAGTTTTATTCGAAATATATCGAAAAGTTATGAGCAAGAGAAAACAGAAACCAAAAGGGAAATGTTTTTAAAAGAAAATGTGTGTATGTACACCAAAAAACCTTTTTTTTTTTTTGAAAAATTGGCCACTGTTATGTCATGTAATGTTTCAGATATCGCCCATTGACAGGGGCGCTGAGGACTTCTCCGTCGATGTTTTCTAGCAGGAAAGAATTTTCTCCTACTGGAGCCGAAACCGTGAATGGTCCATACCAGAGGTGGTCAAATTTACTATGCTTCGCTGCTTCTTCCCTTCTCGCATCCCATCTTAGCACCAAATCACCTGGAGAGAATTCTCGATCCTTCGCTTTTCAGTCGAACAGTGCTTTCATGTCATCTTGGTACTGCTGCATCTTTTCGTCAACCTCGGTTCTCTGCTATTGGACCTCAATCAGATGATTAATTCTCCTGGTCACAGGATTGGGTTCTTCGTTTTGGTCTTGCCACAACTTCATCACCGGTAGCGCCAGGTTTATGGGTAGGACGACATCTGTCCCATAGACCATTTGAAAAGGTGAAATGCTGATAGATCTTTTCGTGCTTATGCGGTTTGCCCACAATACGTACTTTAAGTGTACATGCCAAGACCTCTTATTCTCATCCAATACCTTCTTGATAATGTTTACCAGGCTCTTATTTGACGACTCGGCCAACCCGCTCCCTTGGGGGTAGTATGCAGTGGAATGGCTGAGAATGATGTTGTATTTTTGAAAAAAAATGATCATAGCCATAGATTTAAACGCTTGGGCATTGTCCATAACTATCTTTCGGGGACAACCAAATCTCGACAAAATATTTTCCTCCAAGAAGTCGATTACCACCGAGTATGTTGCCTTCTTGGTTGGAATGGCTTCCACCCATTTAGTAAAATAATTCGTGGCTGTTAAGATCCACCTATGCTGGGCACTGGAATGAGGATTGATCTCACCTATGAAGTCCAGACCCCATTGTTGAAATGGAGCCTCAGTTTTGACTGGAACGAGTGGTAGTGCAGGGAGTTTCTGTTTCCCAACGAATATTTGACAAGGGTCGCATGCGCGTACTTTTGCATTTACATATGAAAATAGTTTCGGCCAATAGTAGCCTACTGTCAAAATATTATAGGCTGTGGCTCTCCATGCGTGGTGTCCTCCACAAACTCCTTCATGAAATTCCTCTATAACCCGAGGAGTTTCCGACTCGACCAAACAGACTAGTAGGAACCCGAGTGGATCCTTCCAGTATAACTGGTTTTCGGCGATGCAATATTTTACAGTGTGGAGTTTTAAAGTTCTGCACTTGGCTGATGATAGTCCATCTGGGAACTTAAGGTTCAAAAAATAGAACACGATGTCTTTATACCAGCCCGACGATATGAACTTTTCCTCAATCTTTCTTGGATCTGTTTGGTCATCCAGCTTGTGCAGGTGTGTGTCTCCGTCTTCTTCTTGCAGGAAATTAATATCAAGAGCTCTAAGATTCGACTCAGCCAAGAGTTTGGCCAGACCCTGCCCCTTTATCAATTTAGTCGGCTTGACTTCTAGATCGAATTCTTGTATTTTAGCGATCCATCGCCCTCTTTTTCCGTCACTGTCCGGCTGTACCAATATGTCTTTTACAGAACTGGTGGGTACATACGCGATTATCTTTGAATGTAGCACATAGGTTCTGAATGATTTCAATGATTTTACCATTGCGTATGCTTGTTTTTCCATTATGTCGTATTTCAGCTCTGCATCTCTGAGGCTTTTGCTAAAAAACGCTATCGGTTGTTCGAAACCCTCTTCATTTTTCTGCAAGAGTACCGCGGCGATGGTATGTTCAGAAGCAAAAGAGAAGATGAGAAAATCCTTCAGATAATCAGGACTTTCTAGTACAGGTGCCTCGCTTATAAATTTTTTAATGTGCGTGAAAGATGCCCTGGCCTCGGCGGTCAAATTTACCCCACTGTCCTTCTTCAACATTCCTGTGATCAGTTTGACAATCTCAGCGAAATTGGGAATGAACCTTCGCAGAAAATTTATCTTACCTAAGAATGATTGAATTTCTTTTATATTTCTTGGGATGGTGATAGTATCTATCGCTTCAATCCTCTTAGGATCAATCCTGATTCCTTCCTTAGATATGACATGGCCTAGAATCTTACCTTCCTACATCGCGAAATGTGATTTCTTTGGGTTCAGGGATAGGCCAAACCTGTGACACTTTTCGAAAGTTTGTTTCAGATGCATCAAATGTTCTTCATCAGTTTTAGAAAAAACTGTCAGGTCGTCAAGGTAAATAACTACGAACTTGTCTCTTTCTCCCACGAAAGCAATGTCCATAGCTCGCTGGAAAGTGGCCCCTGCATTCATCAAACCGAAAGGCATTTTGGCATTTTTTTCTTTTCCCTGTCTTGTTCATTCATAGCAATGATTATAACCGAAGAAACCATCTATCATTGACATTCTATTAGCTCCAACAACCTTTTCTAAAATATGGTCCATCTTGGGCAACGGGTAATTATCTTTTAGAGACGACTTGTTTAAGTTTCGGAAATCGACACACAATCTGATTTCCCCATTCTTTTTCCTGACTGGAACTAGGTTAGCTACCCAGTCGGAGTATCTCAAAGGTACGATTATTTTTGCATCCAAGAGTTTTTTAAATTCCTTTTCTATCACGGGTAACATAATGGGGTTAATTTGCCTAAGCTTTTGCCTAAAGGGTTTGACCCCAGGTTTCAAAGGTATCTTGTGATCAATAATGGAAGTGTCATATGTTTTCAATTCATCATAGGACCAGAAGAAAATATCTTTATATTGTCTAAGCAAGTCTTTGTACTTCACTTTCATTTTGGGAGGGAGGAATTTCGATATTTTTACCATCTGGGGTTCTTTTTCGGTCCCTATATCACAATCCTCCACCTCTTCTAGCTGGGGCTGCAAAGTGGAATTTACAAGTGCATCGTTCGGATCAAAAAGTCTTTCCAAAGGAATCAATCCTTTGGGAATCTGATTGCTTTTAAGGACCAGCATACGACGATCCACAATTTTTTCTCGGAAAGCTTTTGGTTCCTCTCCTTCTTGCATGATCCACATGGAATCATTCTGGTTTTCTTGGTCAGCGTGAGTTTCTGAGAATTCACCTACTGCTGTGAGGAACTTCTTAATCTATTCATCATCTTCAAAGACTTTCCAATGTTAGATATTGTCTGGTATGGAAGGCTTGTATCTGATTTCAATATGATACTTTAGTTTGAAGGTCGTGGGAGGAGAAAAGGTTGAAGTTGCCTTTGCCAATGCATCAGCATGTAGATTCTCGGCGCGAGGGATAAAATGGATATTTACGGATGAGAAAATATTTTCCATGAGATCCCAAGTACAATTTCTATATGCCCTTAGTTTGGGATGCCTGGCTAGGTACTGTCGGTTCACTTGTCTGACTATTAATTCCGCGTCATCGTAAACCTCCAAGTTTTTTATATTTAATTTTTTGGCATCCTCTAACCCTAAGATCAATGCTTCATACTCGCATACGTTATTAGTGTAATATATGTCCCACTGCAAACGATAGGAGAAAGGAACAATGAACTTACCTTCAGGTGCCACCAAAAGTACTCCAGCACCAACCCCTTCAGAAGACGAAGCGCCATCAAAATACATTTTCCAAATACCTGTATTACACAGATCTTCCGTCATGGGGTTTGACTCTTCTTGCTTTGTATCGATTTCCTCTAGGAAACCATCCAGACCATCATCAAAAGACAAGATGCAATTTCCCAGGTCTTGGTCTGCAATGTAGATAGGGAAGTTGTGTGGGTTTTGAGGATCACTGACCGTATATGCTAATCTTGTTTCTCTGTATAAACGAGTGAACTGACCACCGAACACAGGGATTGTGGCATAAGTCATGTCTAACTAAAGAGAACCCCCCAACTTGGCTCCCCATGACCTAGATAACAACATGCCATACTTAGGGTGAATGTCTGCGATAACCACATCCATCAGGATACTCTTGACCGGGAACTGTGCCAGGGTAACTACCAGATATTTTATCATCCCCATGCATTTAACCTTCCTCGAATCAAAAGAGTACAGATTTCCATAAGGTCTTGTGATCTGGAGACCCAGCTGCTCCATTATAATCTTGGGCATAACATTATGAGAAGCTCCGGAGTCCAACATACAATTATGCAGCAACTGATCATGTATGTTCAGAGTAATATAAAAGGGAGCGATGTTGTCTTTGGACCCTTCAAAATGGGGACCAAACGTGATGTTAGGTCTATCATCTTCCAAGTTTATAACATCAGAGTGGCTTTCTAGTTCTGAGACACCTATCATTTTGGTCATTTGTTTGCGATAAACAGGATTTTTCGCTAATTCCACTAAAGGGATTGGTATCTTAATTTTGTTTAACTCATTCTCAAAACTGAAAGCTTCGCTCACCTTATCTGTTTCTCTGGTTGTGACTTCCAAATTCTTCCTTTCCGACCTGTTGGTCTGGATAGATTTATCATTCATGGTCTTAGTTGAAGATGTAGCTTCATTTACGGGTTCAGTCTCCTGTGTTTGAGCTTCCACTTTTTCCACCTTGGGCTCTTGAGTGCTTACTCTTCTAGTTTTGTTGTTGGGTAATGGGGTTTCATCCGACGGAGGCTCGTAAGCTTGGCCCCTTTGAAGGATTCTCTTGGGTTGAGTCGTGGAGGTGGGCTTATTCCTAGATCTCAGGTTGTATTTTGGTTGAAAATCGGCCATCATTATCTCAGTTTCTGATTGAGGTTCACAGCTCTCGGTGTGATCACCCTCCTCACTCTCATTTGATGGCTCTGGCGTATTTAGAGACCTTTCGTAGTCTTCGCGAGTCAGATAAGGTTGACTATAGTCATCACCGAAGTTCGTGACGTCATTATCTGAATCTTCGTAGTCTTGAAAATCGTTAGCTTCTATAAAATTTTCATTCTTCAAGGGAGCTTGTATTTTCTGATCTTCCTTTTTTATTTGTCTTTGTTGATTAGGAGGGTTTGGATTTCTCTTGAAATATTTTTTGGGATAAGAGTCAGCCTTGGCCTATTCGAGTTCCATTCGGGTTATTTTATTTGACAACTCTTTAATCACTCTAGCCATATCATCCACCCCATCATATGAGGATCTATTGGACCCTGAAGGGCCAACTTGTTCTCTAAAGCGCTTGGTATCTCGGTTCCCAGTCTCTATTCTAGCCCTAAGTTTACCTGAAGCCATCATGTTAGATTCTATTTCTACCACATCGTCCTGCATACGGTTTAAGGTGGCTCCCCTTCGCTCTCACAAAAGTAATGCGAAATCCGGCTCAAAAGCTCCAGTGAAGGTCACTTTGGCGGTGGGTTGAGATGGTTTGACTTCAGCTGGGATTTTATTGTACAGTTTTTTGAATCTTAGAATGAATTCCATGACTGTTTCCGAGTTCTTTTTCTTCAAAAAGCCAAATTCGGTTAGATAATAGAGATGGTCTTTTCGCTCGCCCCATTGTCTGAGGAAAGCATCTTCCAAAGAATCATATGACGGGATAGAGGCTACGGGTAGGCTTCGAAACCAAGTTTGGACCTGACCTTCAAAAGTTTGGACAAGGAGTCTCGAATATACATCCTCGTGCTCGATACCAAAGATATCTGCGAATTGGTCAAAGAAATTAATATGTTCAGCAGCGGTCAGATCTCCCTCCCTGGTGAATTTTGGTAAGTTTTTTATGTAGTTTTCTGGAAGATCATGTAGGGGGTTGGGCAATACTAAAGGAGAATATCGGGCTGCGACTTTCATAAAAACTTTGGGAGGGGGGGCAGTCCCTTGACCTCCACCTCCTCCTAGAGGGACATTTCCTCCTCCACCTCCTCCTAGAAGGACATTTCCTCCCCCTCCTCCTCCTATAAACCCTCTGCCTCCTCCTATAAACCCTCCACCTCCTCCTCCGGCAGATGCCATCGTTGTTTGTGGGGATTTATAAAGGGGGTTTTCAAAAAATAAAAGGGAAACTTTATTTTCTTCGCGAAGAGGAGACTCTGATGAGGAACGATCAGGAACGCGAGGAGTTGGTTCCTCAGACTTGCAAGAGATGGAATTAGGAAAACCGATGGGTGTCAGAAACGAGTGTGTGACACACTCTTCGGGATTTGGAGAAGTCGGGAAATTCAACTGAAGATAATATGGTGTTTTAAAAGACGACGAACCTTCAAGAGGGCCCTTTCCTCTCTGTATCAAGGGGACTGTTGGGTGAATCTCACACCAAATTTTGGAGTAGATGGGCGTTGAATGTTTAGTGTCAAAGCAAGGATTGAGCGAGATCAAGGGTTCGAAAGGACTCTCAGCCTTCGGTGATGGGATTTCAAGTTGGTAAACTACAGCGGTTGGCTTAAAAGAGCCTCTCGCCTTTAGAATTTTTTCAGGATCGGTAACTGGCGTAATCAACTCACCATCTGGGTTTTGTCTGGTATTCCTCTGACCGAATGCCAGTTTATTTCTTCGTGTAGTCGCCAAGTGAATGATAAAAAGCCTTAAAGGGTGTGTACTCTTTGTTCACTATCAAAGGGTAACACTTTCAACGAAAAACAAATGTCGTTTTCCCAGGGAAAAAGATTTCGTAACTTCGGTCCCCAGCAACGACGCCAGTAAGATGTTGTTCCTGAGTCTGTACTTAAGGCTAAAAAGTACAGTGTCAAGGCATCCGAAAGTGGTTAGGATAAGGAGAAGGGAAAATGTCAACCTTCAGAGAAAGATTCTAAGGGAGATTTCTTCGTTGGGGTTGTCTGGCTTCGAACTGCTCCTGAATAGTTATGTCTCGTTCAATGACTGCCCATGATTGTTCAAGTTCATCCCGGTTAGTTGTTGTTTTAAGGATAGTGTTGAAGAGGTTTAAGGCAATGTGCGTTTGGTTTAATAATCCGGGTTCAATGTTAGGTTGAGTTGGTGTGGGAACTGTCATGGGGGAACAGTACAGGTAAGAGAACTGTTATGAAAGGTTGAGTGTTGTCTTAGTTTAGTTTTATAAAAGAGAATTCACGGTTGCAGTATTAACGATGTATGCAAATATAAGGCTCGTTCCCGTAACTGTATTATATTTTAATAAAAGGGGCGAGATGGGGGAAAAACATTAAGCCATTTACAGCATCACGTTCCTACCATGGGAAAATTTCACGTAGTAAACGAAAGAAGAAAATATTAAGAAAATAAACGATGTAACAAAAAATGCATGTAGAATTCCGAAACTGCAAATTGGTCTTACATAGCTGATAGCTGGTGCAGAGGAAAGGCAATAAACAATTACAGAAAACCCAAATTTATTCGTTATAGTAGTGGTAGTACTAAAGTATAATGAAGCACATCAATTACGAATATGAATTGAAATTGAAAAATGAGGAACAAGAAAGCAAACTTGTAATACAGAAGTGACGAAATTGAGAATCTCGGATCTACTTGTATTAAATCTCAATGCAAAAACTCTATTACAAAATCTCAAAAGGGTCCAGCCCTGTTTATTTCTCTCTGAGGTATATTTATACAATTTCTACAAAGCAGGTAGAATCTCAATAGTCGCAAAAATTTCAGTTATGACAGAGGAGAGAGCAATCGCTCCATCTCCCCTAATCTGTCTTCACTTAGTGCCAGGTTCTCATCTTCATGCGGACTCGGTGTAGGCGATACATCTTTCCACAAGTTGAGATACGAGCCGTGAAGGTTCTGCTTGATAGCTGGCCTCGGCGAAGTAACATTCTCGGGCTAACTGTTGCAGCTTGTCCCCCATTTGTGCATCGATGACGTCGAAGGCACTTAGTTGCGCGCTGGGTTGGATCAAGTGCTTGTCAACTCGGACCATGTCCACCCTATCTATCTGAGAGATATCGGCTGAATCTCTCTCATCCTTATCTTTCAGATCAAGCGAGATTTGTTCTACATTCATTTACATTAATGTTTCTGCGTCGCCTCCACTGTCCATACCCAACAGATCGCCATCTATAGAATTGAAGGATTCTTCTAATGAATTGGTTACCTTTTGGGCTTGTTCCTTGCCCAGGGCAATGTTGTGCTCCCAATCCTTCAACAGAATATTACCTCTGGTTTGTTCTGGGATGGCGAGCCCGGGAGAACCTGCCGAAACTCTGTTGTTCGTGGCTATCACCGCCTCCTGGAAGGCGACCCGAGCCACTTCAGCATCCCTTTCTTTGACATTCAGGTTCTCGGAAACCCGACTCATCAACAGACAATTCTCTCAGATCGCTCCCACTTTAGCGAGCAAACTGTGTTGTGCCGAAGAGATTCTGTTCTGAATCTCGATCACTCGAGATTTAAACCCCTCGACGTTGATCATCCTACTTTCGACGATCTCTACCTGAGCCTGCAACTCTGCAATCATAGCCCTTTGTTGCCCTGCCTGTATCCGACCGTCTCAGACTGCTAGATGTGCTTGCTCGAGCTTGGTTTTGAGCACCTCTATTTCATTTTTATCAGCTAGTCGGGCCAGTTCTATCTCCCCGCTCACCTGGCCTTTAGAATTTTCTGTGGTCGAAGCTACTCTGGCTTCGAGAGTCTTGATCAGGCGATTTTTCCTTTTGAGCTATTTTTTAACAATCTGAACGAAAACTGGTTCGCCGATGCATACGCCCCTAGCGTTTTTGCGATCTCCATGGCGAATTGCTCATTCTTTTTGTTCTTTCCGTCGGTCATAACCTTGAACTTCTTAGTAGTCGATTCTCCCTCCTGGTATAATTCCCTTTTTACTACAGCTTTTCTCTTTTTATCAAAGAAGAACTCGTTCGGAGGAAGTTCTTCTGCTCTTATAGGCCTGAGCTCCTCATTGAATATCCACCCTTCTTCGATATTCCCCTATGCCGACTATAGGGGAGTGACAGAAGTGATAGGTTCCCCGATTTGTTTCGTTGATTTCCCTGGGGTGTCAACAAGGTTCTGCTTCTTCGGCGGTTCTGGGTTTTTTGTTTAGACTTCTAGATTCT
Organism: Picea sitchensis; assembly: GCA_010110895.2. Taxonomy (NCBI): domain Eukaryota; kingdom Viridiplantae; phylum Streptophyta; class Pinopsida; order Pinales; family Pinaceae; genus Picea; species Picea sitchensis. The sequence goes on from SNQJ01S0006372.1 coordinate 54,399, forward strand.
GTTTCTTTGGCAGGTCCGAGGTTTGTACCTCTGCTTCGGGCTTCTTTGTTTGTTTCCCCTTGTCCTGGTGTTTTCCCAAGTCAAGAGCTGCATATTTAGGGCTTTCAGTATCCTTCGGTTCCGTCTCAAAAACGCCCAGACTCCCTCCTCGCAACACAACGGGGAGACAACTTCGTCTGTGTTCCTGAAATTTCAATACAGAGGCTATGTCTTCAGGTGCTAAGGATCGGATCTGAGCCAGCACTTCCTGATAAAACCTTGCCCCTCGAAAAATGTCATCTGGGTGTGAAAAGTCATGTTCAAACCTCTTCAGCCCACAATTAGCTAAATGGTTTCTCACGATTTTATGAGGATCATGTTTTTTATACTCGATGGAGACCAATTTCAGGTCTTCCAGCGATGCAACCTTGGCTTTGGCATGCCCGAAATCCAATAAAGAATAAGAATTTAGCCGAATGGGAAAAGACGGCCACAACTTCTTTGAAGATGCTTTGAGTTCTTTACTCACCCCGCCAATCACTGTTTGTCGGGTGACCTCGCAACAAGCCAACTTGTCGGGGATGAACAATGGTAGTGCAAGTGGGGGAACAGCAGCCCCGAACACTCTGATGTAGGAGAACTCTGCTTTCACGTACCAGTCCGCTATACCACTCAGATTTGCAACAATTATGTCGGAGATACGAGGTGGTGGGTGACCAAAAATGGCAATATGCAGGGGCACCATCACCCAGTTGAAAATTTCGTATATGAAATTGTCCGCTTTATTTTCCCATAGTTTGTCGTGATACTCATGCACGGGTTTTTCTTGGGCTAGATTCCAAGCCCAACTCATCAAGGGGAATGGTGTCATGGAACATATCGCGTCCATAACATATGCGGACATGAAAAATGAGGACGACCTCCCACTTGCCTTCTACTCCCGATACTCTGTGACCCGATTGGCCAAACTGTCCGAGAGTATCTTTGCCCAATTAAATGAGCAACCTTCTGCTACCCGAAACATGAGAGGCACCCACGCAATGAAGAAATGCGATGTTTCCTCCCTCCCGAATATTCAGCATGTCATCATTGCCACATACTTATACCGTGCCTCCAGCGAAGCGATTGAATAAACACCCCGGTCATTTTCTCTGAATTTCGCGGAGCGCGAAACCCAATCCTTTATCAAACCGGGCATGGTCTTATCATATTGTGTGCACTCCTTCTCTTTGAACTCCTCCAAGAATTCAGCACCATACGTGTATTCAGATATCGTTGGGAGCTTATACTTGGTTTGGATATGCTCCGACCTAAAAGTCTCAACTGTGACCCACTGGTCGTTCATGATAGTTCTGGTGGGTAGGTCTATGTGATCCAACGCCCATTGGATCATATCATAATATGGGAGCAACCATGGTCTAGTTGCTACCTTGTGCATTTCGGATTGAACAACTATCTTGTATTTAGTGTTCAGGTCATCCTTTTCATTGTCGTCTGAGTCTGAATAATTCACCAACTCCGATTGCAGAATGTCTGAAACAAACAACCAGCTAGGGACTGAGTCGACACTCCGGGGCGAAGTGTCGGAGACATTATCTGAGCCTTGTCCTGCGACCTCGACATTCGCCTTTGCTACTTTCCATGGAGCCATAGCTGAAACTTGCGTTTTCGCCCTTCTGCGATAGAACTGCGTATACATGTAGAAATTAGTTCACTCAGAAATGGCGAGCTCTGCGTGCTTATGAAAATGCTTTCGTTATAAAAAAAAAATGAAACTCTTATATATATTTGAAAATTCGGTACTTTTCGAAATAAGCATGTCAAATCGTAATTAGAAACAAATTAATTGTGTAAAATCCGATCTTATATACGTGGATTTACCCTTATTCTCCATAAATGTCATAAATTTCTGGCGGTTTGACAGTCAGTCGAAGTATGGAGAACAAAAGGATACCTCGGGAAATGTGCAGGCCTCGGGGCGCAGGATATATCTGGCTTTATCTTAAATTATCAAATTTTACCAACGTTAATCAATTTCTCGTTGTTCGCTACATCGTGGAATCTCTTTTAACATTTTGAGTCTTCAACTCGCGAGATTGCGAGGACCGATTTTGGCTTAATTAATGGTAACTGCGATTTGGGGCATAATTAATTTTATCATCAATCTATTCACCATATCGCAACTCGGAACTTCGAAGACAAGTTTCTGGGAGATTAGTATGCCGAGTCGCGAAACCGAGAGATGGCAATAATTAAGACTCAATTAAGGGGAAGAAAATCTTGGGTTAGGCGGTTAATTAATCATGCTATAATTACGTTGCAACTTCGTGAGTCGGGGTTTTAGACGCCGTAACTTTCCAAAAGATAGTGTCGAGTGGCGAAACGCCGAGAACAGATTTTAACCATGGTTATCCTTTTTGCCTTTACCTTGACCATGGTTAGCTCGAAAGAACCTCGCGTTCTCAGCTCTCGGAGCTGTAAAATAAAAACTCGAACTTGGCGAACGTCGAGGCACGAAACCCCGATGACGTCTAATCACTGAGTTAAAAGATTTAACCTTGGTTACTGTCTTGAGTGAAAACTTAAAACGAATTCGCCGTTTCGTGACTCAGGACGTGTGAATTCATGGGTTATAGTATCGGACTTGCGATATCCCGAAGTAAAACAAAGAGATCGACATTCTTACGAAAGTGGATTTGTTTCGAGAGTGTAAAAGCATCGTTGCCTACGTAATAAGGTTGCGGAGTTTTCAAAGTCTCAGGGGAAAGAATCAAAAGACCATCTTTAGATTTCAAGTATCAAAAATTGAAAATTGCGAAGGGTAAAAATAAAACAAGGGCGGTTCCAACATGAACAACCCTCAATGCTCCTAAAATCGGCAATAAATTTCTCATACAACCTTATCGCAACAACTCTCGACATGGAGGAAACTTTTAGCTCTTCTAACCTATTCCAAAGGTTGGTCCTAGGCATAGTGTCAAAATATTTTCTAAAGTCAACAAAAAAAGAAAGGATATTGGTTTTATTGTTGCAACACTCCTCTGCAATGATCCTAAGCATGATAAGGTGGTCCATAGTAGAATGATAACCTATAAAAATGGCCAGACCTTTAGCTCTTTTTTTGTGGCTTTCTATCCATGTGCTTATCTTCTTTTCCTAAATACTTCCATATAGCTTGGATAAAGTGGGGATAATCATAATGGTCCTATAATTAGAGGGATTTATTTTATCCCCACTTTTAAAAATAGGTACAAGGATTAGGGAAGCCCTGCTTGACTGCTAAATTGAAGAGCTTGTGTATGTTAATGATCATAATAGGCCCTCCAATTTTTAATATTTCATCTTGCTAGTCCTTAATGTCCTTATCTTTCCAGTTTGCGAGTCACTTAACCCCAAACTTTATGTCTTCTATAGAAAAAACATCATCTTCTGTAGAAAATTTTGGAATGTTTTCCAGGACATTATGAGATTCGTAAATATTTTTAAACATGAATTAATCATAGCATTTTATTTGGTTTAACGAGTCAAAATTTACCTCCAAACTTTCTTTGGATCTAGCTTAGAAAGGTGAAAAAGATTATCTTGCTTTCTATTTATGTAGTGCCTTTTTTCCCTTTTAATTAGGGATTTGTATCTATCAATGTAATGTCCCTTATCCAAAACCCTTTGTAATTGAACATATATGATAGTGAGTCGTTGGCACTTGTTTTGGAGTTGTGCACACTTGGGTAAGTTCACACATTTCACAGTGTTGTGTGCACTTGGGTAACTGTGTAGGAATGACCTGGGAGTGTGCACATAGATGAGTTGTGTGTGTGTGTGTGTGTGTAGAGGTCAGAGAGCCTGTGTGATATGAGGCTGGTGAGATGAGATGTAGATAGTCTAGTGTGCCTATCCATGTAATTATAATCAAAATTATTAATATAGTGTTGCATTGTTGCGCACAGATAGACTCAGATGAAAAGAGATGGGGGGATAACTCCACCAGAAAAGGGAAAAGGGGGTGGGACTGAAGTCTTAGGGAATATTTTATAATATTTATGGAAAAGTGTAATTTATGGATATTTATTTATCCTAAGTTCCTGAGGGAAGGGGTGGGTCACCAAGTGGCTTAATCTACTTCTAAAGGTGACAAGTGTCGAGTTTAAGGAATGTAATATATATTGGTGGCCTTAGTGTATTTTAGGGGAGATTTTCATTATTCACTTTCTTGTGTGCAAAAGGGGTCAGATCATCTGAGAGAGGATGACTATTACCTTATCTGCATAAAGAATGTTGTAAGGGGTTTTTTATGTACTCCAATCATGGTTTTAATGTCGAAGAGGCGAGTTGTCAGGCCCGTGAGAAGTCCCTCTGTGTGAGAGATTCTTTGTTGAAGAGGCAAGTTGTTAGGCCCATGATCATACCATCTAGTTGAGAGTTTTGTTGAGAATTATTCCCTGGTGCACTGGACATTAGTCACAGGGATCAGAGACTTCATGTTTTTCCTATTGTTGCTAACTCTGGAAAGGAAGTGGGGTAGCCGAAGGATTGTTGAAAAGAGATGAGGAACACTTCCTTGGGTGTGGTAGGTGCATGGGGAATGATTGACTGTAGGCTAGTTGCAGCAGCAAGAACCTTAGACTGAACAATTCTGTTGAGAATCAAACCTTAGCCTATCACTAGGAACCCTTTTTCCCTAGTGGAGTTAATCCCTAGCTCGTGGGTGATCTGTTGTTGAAAGCTTATGAGAAACATAGTCTATGGATGGGAGGAACCTCTAATTTCTACGTGAATTTGATGACTTTTATAAAAGACAAGTGTTATTTATGTGATTGTCTCATTTACTGTGTGCTTATTTATCTATGATTTACATGGGTTAATTTTTGTATGTTGTCACATATGGATATTTGTTGTTATTATGTCTAATGTTGCTTACACATGTAAGTAGGGTGCTTATAGCCTTAATTTGTAGCTATGCATGAGTATGAAAAATGTTGATAGTTTTTCCTATTAAGTTATCCGTTGATATGGGTCATGAGTATCTGAGTAAAGGATTGAATGGTCAGGTGTGTAGGAAAGTATCTTGTGTGCACAGGAGGCTGGAACTCATGTGTGCATACAAGGAAATAGACCTCGTGCACAGGGAAATTACAATTGGTGTGTGATGCTAGGATGGCTTTTAACACAATAGTGTTGCGTGATTAGTGTGTTGGTGTAGGCAATTGTTTTTAGTTACTTTCATTGCTTAAAGTTGTGTTAAAAGGAGAAATTTAGTGTGGTGCAATTCAACTTGAGGTTGAGCACATTACTTCAAGTAACACTGCAAAAACTAGTGTGTAGGATAGAATACGCGCAATGGATTTTTGGAGTATCATTGTTCAATAACATGCTCGATGATGTTACATTATGGTTGATTCAAGGCTACAAAAGTTGAGGTTGTGTGATATGGCCCAGCCTGAGGTGGCTGGGGATGTTACATTATGGTATGAGAGCAATTGGTTCAACACTGGACTTGTATGGGATATATTTCAACAAGAAGCATCATAGCTCCAGTTTCAACACTAAGCCTACATGGGCTGAGTTTATTCTTAAGGAAAAATTCGGACTGACAAGTGGTTGAATTTGGAATTTCAGTGTGGCCATGGTGCATATTAAATAAGAATGCACAGACATGCGTGCTAAATATATGATATTGCAAAGTGTGGCACTAGAACTGCATAGTAAACAATGGTGCATGGGTGTGCACACTAAAGGTTTGGGTCTATGCGGAACAAATTTGCGGTGCATGTCCATTATCGATACATGGTGTACAAATTAAAAGTTGACATCACACATTTTTGTGTGTTGAATACCAGTGTGTGCACAGGCTATGGAAGAAAGGATTCTAACAAGATGATGTAGATTTTTCATGAAGTTATCTCATGAAATCGTCTAACAAATCTCATTTCTTGCAAATTTTGCAGAATTATCAGCGATTAGAGTAGGACAAAATCAGTGCAGAAGGTCAAAAGCATGAAAGATGCGTAGAGAATTTACAATCCTGATGATGATTTCAGGGATTTGTATGTCCATTTAGATTTTGATGGTACATAATCTAAGGAGGAGTGCATGAACTTGGTAGAAACCATAAAGGGACTGCAAAAATATGTCCAAAGCTATAAATATGATAATGAAAGGCTTATGAGAGCCAAGGAACAACAAGATGAATTCAATGTCAAGTTGATGTAAAGCTTGGATATAGTAAAAAAGAAAATGGATAAGGAGACAAATTAGAGTAGGTCAAGAGGTCACATGTCTCATGCTCAAAAAATAAGAGAAGCAAGAAGTGTTAGTAGGCATCGACCTCACTCGCCAAAGAATTATTTTGGGAAAGTGTGCAGTATCTCAAGTCCACTTCCTGTCAAAAATCATAAGAGAAGGATTGGGGTAGATGAGATATAGGGATAAATGAATAAGATCAAGACTCCTACCTTTGAAGGTGAGCACAAGAAGGATGAAGATGTGGAGACATGGTTTTTGGGTATGAGGAACTTCTTCCAACTGCATAATTATTATGCACAAGAAGAAGGGAGAATTTCCATCTGCCAACTAAAAGGAAATGCATCAATGTGGTGGGATCAGTTCATGCAGGTGCAACAAATTAATGAGAAGAAGGTTACTTGGAGGGAGTTTAAGAGTTATTTCCAAAATATATACTTAACCAAAAGATACTATGACAACAAAATGAAGGATTTCTTCGAACTCAATGTTGGGAGTATGATGATAGATGAGTATGAAAGAATATTATTAGAGTTGTTGAAATATGTCGCATTCATAAAGGATGATAAAGTTAAAATTCATAGGTACCTGAGTGGGTTTCCTTCATTTATCAGTGAAAAAATACAATATGATGACCCTAAGACATTGGAGGAAATTGTAAGGCGTGTTAAATGTATTTATGAGCAGCAAAGGGGAAGACTGAATTTCCAAAAGGATTGGGAAGGCAAGATGAAAAGTAAGGTGGAACAGAGGAAGAATGGTCCTAAGCCACCATTTTTCATAAATATTGTGCAAGGACAGACAACTCTCAAGGAGTCTAGAATGATGGAGATAGTGGAGCAAAATCCATGGAAACAACCTATTCAATGTTTGAGTTGTGGTGGGGATCATATGCACAGATATTTCCCTCAAAGAGGTGATAAAGTGAAGACTATGTACAATGTAAAACAAGTTGCGAAAATTGAGGACATGGGAAGATATGTACCTAGGATTTACGTAGCCTTGGATAAAAATAAAGTTGAGTTTCAGTCGCACATGATTGAGGTGGAAGGTAAGATTAATTATCAACCCATTTCTATTTTAATTGACTCAGGAGCTAGTCATAGTTATCTAGATCATAAAATGGTGGAAAGGTTCCAATTGTTGAGGAGGAAGCTTGGAAAACCTTGACTGGTTCAGTTAGCTACAGGAACAAAAAGGAAAATTAATGAGATGGTTAAGGCATGTCCAATGGATATGAATGGACTATGCACAAAGAATGATTTGAATATCATACCTTTGGGCTCATATGATTTCCTCATTGGTATGGATCAGTTGGATGAGAACCATGTTGTCCTGGACTATTACAATAAGACATTTACTTTCTTGGATGAGGAAAGGAACTTGAGGATGTTCAAGGAATTCCAAGGGTTGTAACTATTAGAGAAATTGCAGCCTTGCAATTGAAGAAAAGCTACAAGAAAGGATGACAAATATTTTCAACGCATATGGAAGAAGCACCTAAGGATAAAGTGTTGAGTATTGAAGATTACGCAGTACTGAAAGAGTTTAAGGATGTCTTTAAATAGATACCAAGGTTTCCATTGAAAATATATATTGATTTCTCTATAAATTTGACGCTGGGAGCAACTCCTGTATCCAAGACTCCTCATAGGATGAGTACACCAAAGTTGAAGAAGTTTCATATGCAACTTGAAGAGCTTCTGAAGAAGGGGTATGTATGCCCAAGTGTGTCACCATGGGGTGCCCCAGTATTGTTCATGAAGAAGAAGAATGGTACAATGATATTTTGTATCGAATTCAGGAAGTTGAACAAAGTAACAATAAAAAAATAAGTATCATTTGTCAAGGATAGATGACCTCTTTGATCAGTTGGGAGGTGCGCATATATTTTCAAAGATTGATCTTAGATCTAGATATCACTAAGTGAGAATAAAAGAGGAAGACATCAATAAGATGGCCTTTAGAATGAGGTATGAACATTATGAGTTTAGAATGGTTCCATTTGGGTTGTAAAATGCACCAGTTGTCTTCGTGTGTTTGATGAATGGAATTTTCAGAATTTATTTAGATAAGTTTGTCATTGTATTTCCAGATGACATACTTATTTACTCAAAGTCTGAAGAGGAACATGAGCAACACTTGAGGATGGTGTTGCAGGTATTGAGGGAGAATCATCTTTATGCAAAGTTGAGCAAGTGCTCTCTTTACCAAAGGCATATTCATTATTTGGGTCATGTCATTTCCAAGGAAGGAATAGTTGTGGATCTGGAAAAGATAAAAGCCATTGAGGAATGGCTGACACCAAGAAATGTCACACAGGTAAGGTAATTTATGGGACTTGCATGTTATTATATAAGGTTTATTGAAGGATTCTCAAGGATTTCACATCCAATTACATCTTTGCAAAAGAAAGGTGTGTGATTTGAATGGACTCTGGATTATGCAAGGAGTTTTCAGCACTTGAAAAGTTTGTTGACAAGTGCACCAATTGTTTGAATTGTCGATTCAGATGCATAATTTGTTGTGTTGGTTGTGGAGCCTGATTATATTCATAATTCAGAGGTCTTTGTTTTCAACCATGTTTATACCCTATGAAGACTTTACACCCCAGAAGAATGTACACTCATCTACGCGGGGGAGTGCAAGGGGGGGGTTACCCCCCTGTGGGGCCCAGGGGAAAGCGGGCCCCTGAAGGAAAAATTTCCTTGTAAATGTATATTGTTATTTCATAGTAAATCTAGACTGTTCATTATATGGTCGTAGGTCTAACGATAGAAGTTATGTTAGGGTTTTTTTCCCTAGAAGGAAACCCTCTTTTATGAGGGAAATGTATTGTGGCTATGTATCATTGTGAATGTTGTATTCTGAGTGAGGAGACTATGAGAGAAGAAGATGAATTTACAGCGGGTGTGTTGTAGGTTGTATCCCTTCATTTGCTGGATAATAATAAAAGAAGGACCTAGCAATTTTTCTGGTGGACGTAGCCCACATTGGGTGAACCACATATATCTGTGTCTCTATTGTATTGTGTATATTTTGTGTTTTATTTCCACATTTGTTTTATTTATTTCTCAATGATCATATTTCTCTAACAATTGGTATCAAAGAGAAAGGTAACCTACATGAAAAGAGGGTTCCTGGTTCGAGTGGGAGGAATGGCGGAAGATGAAAAGATTAGGGTTGAGAAATTTAACGGCCAAAACTACCAGTTATGGAAGATGTAGATGGAATACTATTTATATCAGAAGGATCTATTCATACCATTGGGTGGAATAGAAAAGAAATCGATGGCCATGAAGGACGAAGAATGGGAGGTTCTTAACAGAAAGGCACTAGGAATGATATGACTGAGCCTGACAACATCGGTGGCTTTCAATATTTCGAAAGAAAAGACAATGAAGGAGCTGATGGAAGCATTGGATAAACTATATGAAAAACCCTCGCCATCCAATAAGGTATTTATAATGAAGAGATTATTTAATATGAAGATGTAGAAAGGTGGGTCTGTTGCAAATCATTTAAATGAATTTAGTATGGTTACTAATCAACTAAGTTTTGTCAAAGTGGACTTTGATGATGAGGTTGGGGCTCTTCTAATCATGTGTTCATTGCCAAAATGCTGGAACGACTTGGTCATGGCTGTAAGTAACTCTATCTATGGTTCAAATAATTTAAAATTTGATGATGTTGTTGGTGTTATCCTTAGTGAGTAAATGCGACGGAAAAGCACAGGTGAGACATCAGGTAATGCGTTAAACATGGAGAACAAGGGAAGACAAAAGGATGGAGGAAAGGACTTAGGGAACTGCGAGAATTATAGGAAGGGAAGATCCAAATCCATATTTGGAAAGATAGAGAGATGGAATTGTGGGAAGAAAGGACATTTGAAGAAAGATTGCAGAGCTCCAAAGAAGCAAAGAGATGGACAACAAGAGAAAAATTAGGAAGCAAATGTAACATGTGGTGTGTTACAAGATGCTTTGATTCTTTCTGTAGATAATATTTATGAGTCTTGGGTAGTAGATTCAGGGGCTTCATTTCATGCCACACCCCATAGGAAATTTTTTCTAGATTATGTTCAAGGTGATTTTGGACAGGTTCATTTGGGTGATGATGCACCATGCAAAATTGTTGGAATGAGAAAGGTAAAAATAAAGAAAATCAATGGAAACCAATGGTTGTTGAAAGAGGTAAGGTGTGTTCCAGATATAAGGAAAGATCTAATTTCAAAAAGGCAGTTGGCAAGTGAAGGTTGTATATCCATATTTATAGATAAGGTGTGGAAGGTCACCAAAGGATCATCGGTGATAGAAAAAGGAAAGAAGGTGCATACATTGTATTTGTGTACTGGTAATATTGATTCTTCTGTCTCTTTAGCTTCTACAGGAGTGGATACAACACTGTGGCATCATAAGCTTGGACACATGAGTGAGAAGGGGATGCAGATACTTCACAAAAGAAATTTGTTTCCGGATCCTAAACAAATTGAATTGGGGTTTTGTGAGTATTGTGTTTATGGAAAACATAAGAGAGTCGGATTTCTCAGAGTCGGAAAAGAAAATAAGAGTGAAAGGTTAGATCTTGTTCATACAGATGTATGGGGACCAGATTAGGTATCATCTCTTGGTGGATCTTGTTATTATGTTACTTTTATTGATGATGCAACCAGAAAAACTTGGATTTATTCATTCGACAAAAATATGATGTTTTTGATACTTTTAAGAAATGGAAAGCTTTGGTTGAGAATGAGAGATGAAAAAGGTTGAAGTGTCTCAGATCAGACAATGGAGGTGAATATTTTAGCAAGGAGTTTGATTATTACTGTTCATACCATGGGATTCGTAGAGAGAAGACAGTTCCAAGAACACCACAAGAAAATGGTGTGTCAGAAAGGATGAATAGGATAATCATGGAGCGTGCAAGGAGTATGAGATTACATGTTGGTTTTCCCTTACAGTTCTGGGCAAATGTTGTAGATACTATTGTTTACTTAATCATTTTTCATAGTATTATCACTTAAATCAATGCTCCTATTGCTCTAAATAGTATTATCACTGAATCATTTTTCATAGTATTATCACTTAAATCAATGCTCCTATTGCTCTAAATAGTAAATAGTAAATAGTCATTGAATCACATCTCTGTGAAATCACCATTTTCTTGTTTAAATTGTATTTTTGAATGCATAAATGGATTCAACAACACCCTGAAAAACCTTCAAGACTAGGATTTAAGACAAAATTGATGGGAAAATATACCCCCAAAAAATTAAACACTAAAGTAATAGAAGTACAATAGTAATAGTAAATACTAAAGTACTAGTAAATTTACTAAAGTAATGGTAAATATACAAAAGTAATGGTAATATACTAAAGTAATGATATATAATAGCTTATGTAATTTTTGTTTTATTAATTAAGCCCACTTTTTTAATTGAGTCTACTTTAAATGTTTAAAAATCTAACATCAGGCTAACACTAACATGGAAACTTCTCCTCCATATTGGATTGTAGAGGGCCTCTAGGCTCAATTAATTTAGTGAAGAGGTCTACTTAAACTAGAAATAGAATATATATAATTAATTTAGTGAAGAGAGCACAGAAGGTGTACTTAAACTAGACATGTAGTGAAGAGAGCAGATAAGGTGTACTTAAACTAGACCAAGAGTATATTTAATTGTATAATTTAACCTAAAATATATATCAAATTTTTTATTCTAAGAGGATTTATACTTTCTCTTTTCAAAACCTACAATTTGTTTACAAATTTGAGAGTTATTGTAAGTGATTCTCATCAAAATAATGAATCAACTTCAAATAACATTACTTTATTTACAACATTTTTTGATTCCCATTAACAACATTAATATAAAAACTTTCTTCAAATTAATTAGCATTCTCATTGGCACACTTAGAAATATGCTAGTTAAGTTGGAAAATGATAAAAAAATTATGGCATGGAAGATATTGCTAAAGTAATAGAAGTACAATAGTAATAGTAAATATTAAAGTAATAGTAAATATACTAAATTAATGGTAATATACTAAAGCAATGATATATAATAGCTTATGTCCCCACATGGGGTGACATCTATTGATCCCATGCTACCTGGCACACATGCAAATATAGCAGTTAAAGCCCCTCGTCGCCAGCCTCCCCCTCAATCCATTCACCATGCTTAACATTCGTGTTGGAAGGGAGGTAGTGCGTCAGAACAACAAGGGAGTATTAATGGCGCACATTCAACACTAGTTATGGGTCACGAGAGAAGGTACGGGGCAGTTGGGCGGCATAAACTCAGTTTTCATGGAACCTTTCCCTTTCATCTCAATGGTTTTAATGGAGGTAAGACTTCACAGTGGTTATTTTATCTTTCATATGCACTCAACTTTCCATTCCCTTCCTGAAATTTCTCTCCACTAGGGCTACGCTCCTGCACCCATTGATTCCATTTCCCCTTTGGTGTCCATTTCTTGTCTGCACTCAACCTTCATCCCCATCAGTTCTCTCTTCCCCCTGATGCCTGAACATTATGTGCATTTCACCATCTCGCTTTGTTGTGTTTACACCATGTCGTGCGAAAGGGACAAAGCCAAACGTGCATCGGCCTACTATAACTTTGTAGCCCGACATCGTCATCCAGACCCTTCCTTGGCTCCCTCTTTGCCTCCCAACCCATTCACCAGTCATGTCACCCCACCCCATTCTGACCAAAATTGGAATGATTATTCTCAACTTCCCCTTAGAAATTTGGAGCTAATGCCTCAAAATTCCGACCCTATGATTGCTTTAGGTGGTTGTCCAATAAAGGAAGAAATTCCTTCCAGTTGGTTGGAGGATACCACTGTACCGATTGAACCAATTTTCAATGACATCCCCCCTATCCATCCTGCTACAGCTTTGGGCGGATGTGTGATATGTTAATGATTAATCCATTATTATAGTTCTTTGCATTTCAATAGATAACAATAGCATAACAAAAGACCACTGAGAAATACACAATCACAAGAGACACAACATTTATCATGGGAAACCCTCTAGGGGAAGAAAACCTAGAAAAACTTCCTTATTATAGATAGTCAATACAATGCCAAGAGATAACTCAAACTAATACAAAAGATCCTCTCCCAAATATGTGCTGCTCTCTCTCTCTCTTCTCCAACTGCAATTCTGAAACTTGTCTCTCAATGAGCAAGTGAGGTGTATGTCTAAGTGAGACGCTAGCCTCCTTATTTATACAAATCTGGCACGTGTGAAATGTCTCTTCACTAGCAGGGCCGACTTCTCAAACTAGGTGGTTATAACCACCTTTATTATATTCTGGGGCCTCTTAAATATATTATGGGGTCGACTTCTTCTTTTGCCTATTACAATTACATTATGACCAATCCGCAAAAGGGGATTTGGTCCTTTTACAATAACCGACATGATCAATCCACAATGGGGATTGATCCAATGAATAATATATCAAATAATAATAAGAATACACTTTGGAGTTACATTATTTCAACCTCCCCTTAACAAGAAGAATTATTCGTCAACATCATCCCCCTTAACAAGAAGGGTATTCGTCAACATCATCAGGCAAGAGAGAGATGACATCATCATCAACATCATCAAGTGGGTGAGAGGACAACATCATCAATATCATCTTGGAACATTGACTGGTGTATCTATAAATCATCGAAAGTTTTCTTCATCAGCAACATCGTCATTCTCAAAGGAATGGAATCATCATCTGCATCAATATGTATTAGTATAAAACTGATACATCATCATCATCACAACACGAGGCTGGCTCATCATAATATAGGGCTGGCTTTACATCATAGTTGTCAAGCTAGAATCTCAGTAGTCGTCTTTCTTTACATCACAACAATCAAGCTGGAAGCAAGATACTAGACTGGATTTATGTCACAACTTCTCAAGCTGGAAGCACAATACTAGTCTCATCTCAACGTCTTGCTTTACGTCACAACACTTAAGTTGGAAGAAAGATACTAGACTGTCTTTACGTCACAGTTGTCAAGTCGGAAGCACGGTACTAGTCTCATCACATCGTCTTGCTTTACGTCACAACCATCAGGTTGGAAGCAAGATACTAGATTGGCTTTACGTCACATTTGTCAAGCCAGAAGCACAGTACTAGTCTCATCACATCGTCTTTCTTTACGTCACAACAATAAAGATGGAAGCAAGATACTTGTCTTGCTTTACGTCACAACAATCACGCTGGAAGTAGGATACTAGATTGGCTTTACGTAGTAGCTGTCAAGTCGGAAGCACATTTGTAGTCTCATCACATCGTCTTGCTTTATGTCACAGCAATAAAGTTGGAAGCAAGAGATGTCTTATCACAAAAACTACTCCCCCTTTCGAGGAAGGTCCTTTCGGACTATACCAATCTTATCTAGAAAGTGCTCAAACTTTACATGAGATAGAGGCTTGGTCAACACATCAGCAACCTGTTCATCTGTGCTAACGTACTGGAGCTTTAAAGCTCCTCTCTACACCATGTCACGTATGTAATGATATCATATCTCTATGTGCTTCGACCTGTCATGGAATACAAGATTCTCTGTCATCTTTATGTAGCTCTAGTTGTCACATAGGATCGTGGTTTCTTCCATCTCTAGGTCAAATAGACCAGTCAATAATTTTCAAAGACATATAGCTTCGCAACTGGCAAAACATGCAGCAATGTATTCTGCTTCCGTTGTGCTGAGAGCAATGTTGGATTTCTTCCTACTCTGCCACGAGATCATGGCTGATCCCAAACTGAAACAACATCCTGAAGTGCTTTTCCTATCAGAAACACTTCCTGCCCAATCTGCATCAGTATATCCACTCAATGTGAAATCATGATCTCCATCATAGTTGAGACCACAATCTATTGTACCCTTGAGGTACCTCATCACATGTTTTGCAGCCACAATGTGAACATGTCTGGGTTCTACCAAAAACTGACTCAACGTGTTCATGGAAAAACAAATGTCTGGTCTGGTGTTCGTCAGGTACATCAGCAATCCAATAATCTGTCTGTACAATGTGGCATCAATTAATTATGATGAAGTGTCGACCAACAACTTCAACTTTGCTTCCATGGGTGTATTCATGGACTTGCATTCCAACATGTTGAATCTCTTCAGGATTTCAACTGCATACTTCCCTTGATTAAGGAAGATACTCTCTGGACTCTGCCATACCTCAAGACCTAAGAAATAATGCATTAGGACAAGGTCTTTCATTTCAAATTCTGAGGCAAGTCTCTTCTTACATTCAGTGATGAGATTTTCTTCTCCGATTAAGAATAAGTCATCCACATATAACAGTAATATTACTGGCTCATCGTTCATAACCTTGAAGTAGAGGTTAGAATGTGCTTTACTCTTGGTAAGTCCCAAGCTCGTCAAAAATCTGTCTATTCGGCCATACCAAGCTCTATGAGCTTACTTCAATCCGTACAATGCTTTCTTCAACTTGCAGACATGAGACTTCCTGTCTTCAACTTCAAATCCTTGAGGTTGCTCTATATACACTTCCTCTTTGATGACACCATTTAGGAAAGCTATATTTACGTCCATCTGGTGCAGCTTCCACTTCATCTTAGCTGCAAGGGCTATGATGGTTCTGATCGAAGTGTATCTGGCTACAAGAGTGAATGTCTCTTCATAGTCAATGCCTTCTTTTTGAGAAAATCCATGAGCTACAAATATTGCTTTATACTTCTCAATACTTCCATCAGCAACATGTTTTATTTTGAAGAGCCATTTGGAGGATACCACATCTTTACTCTTCGGTCTAGGAACTATTTTCCATACTTCGTTCTTTATTATGGATTGGTATTCCTCTGTCATGGCATCTACCCATTCTTTCCTCTGAATGGATTCTTCAAAGCAGGTAGGCTCCTCCTCTAGAAGATCACACATCAAAGTTGTATAACTGGAGAATGGATTTGGTCTTTTCACATGTCTCATAGTTCCTTCGGGAACACCATACTTCTCTCCATCTTGAATAATCTCTCTAGCCCAAGCTGGCTTTCTTTTATGGAGGATCGTCATCTAAGGAGGTTCTTGAACTTCTAATATATCATGGTCTTCTAGAATTTCCTCATCAGGGGAAGTTACGACTTCCCTTACTGGTTCTGCGGCTCTGGGAACCTCCCTCACTATAGTTCTGGGGATTATGGGTTCCTCTTCATATACTTCTTTAAGTTGGCATCTTCTTGATTTCTTGAGCGCTGCATCTTCATCAAATGTCACATCCCTGCTGATCTCAATGTGACGGTGACCTGGTATATAGATTTTGAAGGCCTTGGAGACCTCACAGTATCCCACAAATATTCCCTTATTTCCTGAAGGTTCCAACTTGTTTCTCTTCTCTTTCGGTATATGAATAAATACTAGGCAACCAAATATTTTGAGATGGCTTACCTCTATCTTCTTTTCGGTGAACATCTCTTCCGGGGTCTTGAACCCAAGTGCACTATGGGACAATCGGTTCTACACATATACAACTGCCATTGATGCTTCTGCCCATAAGCACATAGGAAGATCTTGATCATGGATCATGGTCTTCACAGCTTCCATTATCGTTTTGTTCTTTCGTTCATCTACACCGTTTTGTTGGGGATTATAGGGAGTAGTGAGTTCCCTCTTGATCCCAACATCTTTGCAGAAGTTCACAAACTCTTTTGTGGTATATTCTCCTCCATTATCTGACCTGGGTATCTTAATCTTTATTTCAGAAAGATTCTCTATCAAGGCTTTGAATTCCTTGAACTTGTTGAACACTTCATCTTTAGATTTCAAAAAATATACCCAGGTCTTACGAGAATAATCAACAATAAATGATACATAATATACATACCCACTAATGGAGGACGATGCCATTGGGCCACATACATCTGAATGAATGAGATCTAGGACTCCTTCTACTTTGTTGTCTCTCTTCGGAAAAGGGTTCTTGATGTTCTTCCCTTGTTCACATCCATTGCATACGCCTTCATGGTCAACCTTGAGTTATGGTAAACTTGTGACCGCTTTGCATATGTATGGTAGCGCCTTGTATTTGATGTGAACTAATCTTCTATGCCAAAGTTCACATGATTTTTCAATGGCGTGGGTCATGACATCCTCTAAGTGACCCTTTAGTTTATACAAGCCATTTTCTTCACTTCCAATGATGATTGCTTCATTTAAGGTTTCTCCTTTAGCCCACATAAGAACTTCTCCATCTATAAAGGAAACTCTGAAGCCTCTTTTCTAAAGATGAAATGGAGAGTAGGTTCTTAGTCAAACCTAGTACATATAGTACGTCCTTTATTTTTAGTGAATTCCCTGAATTCAGTTTGTGGTTTGATTCTCCCACTCCGTTGATGGGATATTGGTAATCATCTCCAAGTGTCACTTTATGAGAAAACTTCTTTTCTAAGATACAAAAGAGAATGTCTCTTTTTGTCCCGTCACGTGCTTGGATGCACCACTATCAATGAGCTAAGTGTCCTCTCTAGGTGTTACAGATCCTGAGAGGGCCGAGATTAAGACATGGTCTTTGATCTGCTCTCTTATTATCTTTGTGGGTGGCTCTTCATCTTCGACTACATGGGCATGGTGCCTCTTATGTTTTCTCTTGTATTCTTCTCGTCTGGCTGGACAAAATTTCGCAATGTGTCCCATCTTGTCACAATGATAGCATTGTACAGATGAGTAATCTCTTTCCCTTTGCTGTCCTTTCTTCTAAAATCTCCTTGGATGAGATTCTTTATTATTGAATTTGTTTGGCGGTTGAGACTCTTTATGAGTCTCCTTTTGGAAGTAGGGTTTCTTCTTTCCTCTTTTGGTATGAGTATCTAGGGCTTGATCATCATCTCTTTCCAGTAGCACTTCACGGTTAGCTACTCTTGTTTCTTCTTGGTTGAATTCTTCCCATAGACTATCAAACTTCAGTTTCTTCGTTCTAGCACATATCGTTTGGATGAATGCATCCCAAGC
Source organism: Picea sitchensis (assembly GCA_010110895.2). Classification (NCBI taxonomy): domain Eukaryota; kingdom Viridiplantae; phylum Streptophyta; class Pinopsida; order Pinales; family Pinaceae; genus Picea; species Picea sitchensis. Next base: position 72,614 of record SNQJ01S0006372.1, read on the forward strand.
TCTTGTGAGACCATTTAGGGTCGTCATTATGAGTTCATCTTCGTCTATGGTATCTCCAACCGCTTCTAACTGTTCTTTGAATTCTGAGATTCTGGAGAAATATTCCTGAATTGTTTCTCCTTTCTCAATCCTTGTATTCTTTACTTGAGTTCTTAGATTCATCTTCCGGTTTATGTTCTTTCCTTCATACAGTCTGGTCAAGGCATCAAACATTTATTTCAGAGTCTTCTTAGATGACACATAAGGAATCAGGTGGTCTTTGATTGAATCTACAATGATTCTTTTGGCCCTGATTGTGTCCTTTTGATGCTTGGTTTTTTCTACAACATCGTCGGGTTCCATAATTTCTCCTTTGATGAATTTTGCTAGGTCATTCTCATCAAGAACGAGTCCAATCCTATACTTCCAGGTACATAATTTTTCCACACCTTCCAGCTTGTCAACAAGCTTAGTGTTTGCAGACATCTTTTACCTGGAGCTAGGAAAATGACTGAAAAATGAAAGTGCTCAAAATCAAATTATGAACTTACTAGGAGGTGTGCTTGGTTGAGGCAAGTAGCCTGGTGTGTTTGGATCTGGGAAAATCCAACTTTTGCTCCTCCAAACTTGATTTGCGGATTTCTGGACTGGTGCTTCTAGTTTTCTGGTACCTCTGGTACTCTGGTACTTCTGGTACTTCTGGTACACTGGTTTTCCGGTACTTCTGGTACTTTGTGAAACTAGGGTTTCACTTTCTGGGAGATCTAGCCACTGAAAAGGTGCACTGAGAGTGCCAAAGTAATCCTTGGTGGAGGGCACACTTTTCTAGATGGTTTTAGCGCTGAAAATCTTCACCATCAAAAATCCCTAATTTGCATGTATGACAACAGTGACGTTTTTCACTCTTGTGAAAGATGCTTCCTTTAGCTTGGCTCTGATACCATGTTAATGTTTAAGCCATTATTATAGCTCTTTGCATTTCAATAGATAACAATAGCATAACACAAGATCACTGAGAAATACACAATCACAAGAGACACAACATTTATCTTTGGAAACCCTCTAGGGGAAGAAAACCCAACAAAACTTCCTTATTATAGATAGCCAATACAATGCCAAGAGATAACTCAAGCTAATACAAAAGATCCTCTCCCAAAGATGCACGACTCTCTCTCTCTCTTCTCCAACTGTAATTCAGAAACTTGTCTCTCAATGAGCAAGTGAGGTGTGTGTCTAAGTGAGGCGCTAGCCTCCTTATTTATACAAATCTGGCATGTGTGAAGTGTCTCTTCATTGGCAGAGATGACTTCTCAAACTGGGTGGCTATAACCACCTTTATTATATTCTGGGGCCTCTTAAATATATTATGGGGCCGACTTCTTCTTTTGCCTATTACAATTACATTATGACCAATCCATAAAAGGGGATTTGGTCCTTTTACAATAGTCGACATGATCAATCCACAATGGGGATTGATCCAATGAATAATATATCAAATAATAATATGAATACACTTTGCAGTTACATTATTTCAACATGATAGAGGAAGAAATTCCTCCACATTGGCTGGAAGACTCAACAAGGGGGGCAACCCCAAACGTCAATACGTTGTTCAATGGGACCACCGGGACAAACTCAGATTATTGTCTGGTTGAGGAGGAGACTCCTTTGAAATGGTTCGAGGAAGCAACAACACAACCAGCTTCAGATGCCCACTACCCGTCCAATGTTGCGAGCTCAGGGCCATAACTTCTTAGTCCATGTAGATTCTCAGAGGATAATCTGCAGTTGATTTTTGAAATGCGTTGGGACATGGCAGACCAACTTCATTGCCAAAGCACCCTCAGTCATCGCCTTGACCTCCTGTTCGACTCCTTGTCAAACAGGCTTGCCAAGTGTTGTTGCCCAACTTGCTGCCAACCGTTCGTTTTCACTTTCCGTCATGATGAATGCCCAGGTTCGCCAAATCTCTAGTTTTCTTATTGTCATGTTATAAGGTCTAGATAAGATACATTTGCACTTAGATGTTGCACTAGTTTGACTCTAGTTTTAGTCTATCAACATGTTTATCAGTTTTGAAGACCACATGTTCTAGTTTCCATGCATATGACATATTTTGAACTATAAATTGCCATGACAATTTTTTAAGGTAATATAATCTTTTTTATTTAATATATATATATATATATTAATAACTTATGTAATTTTTATTTTTATTAATTAAACTCACTTTTTAATTGATTCTACTTTATTTTTTTTTTAAAATCTAACAAGCTAACACTAACATGAAAACTACTCCTTAGAGCTCTGAGTAATCAATTTAGTAAAAAGGTGTACTTAAACTAGACCTAGAATATATATAATTAATTTAGTGAAGCGAAAGAAGGTGTACTTAAACTAGACCTAGAATATATATAATTATATATAATTTATTTAGTGAAGAGAGATAAATTGTACTTAAACTAGACCAAGAGTATATTTAATTGTATAATTTAACCTAAAATCTATTTCAAGTTTTTTTATTATATTATGATTTATATTTTCTTTTTTCAAAATGTACAATTTTTTTATAAATTTGAAAATTATTGTTAGCGATTCTCCTAAAAATAATGAAACAAATCCAAATAACATTACTTTATTTATAATATCACAAGATCTTTGAATTCCTATTAACAACATTAATATAAAAAATTTAGAATTTTTTCATGTAAAACGATAAAAAAAAATATGACATGGAAAACAGTGCACTACTCTATGGTGATTATACTCAGCTCATAAGAATTTACATTGATTGTGCTGCGGGGCATCCTAGTATTGTGTGCCCGTGGGATGCCCATTGCCCAATGCAGATGAGGATGACCCCAAAATATTAAAGCCTAGACTATTTTTGGCACTGCTTTGCTTCACTGTGAGGCCAATTACTTTGAGTTACTCGTTCACTCTGACGTAATAAGTATCTATTATATGGCAGCAAGATTCCACTTTTTGTCTTGAAATTGTTTTAAGTTTTGTTTCGTTTTGTTTGTGAATTATTTTCATTATTCAACTACTGCAGCACGACAAGACAGCGTTGGCATTACCAACTTGCAGTGTTTTGTTGGACACAGCGTTTACAAGGAGACAAAGACGTAATGTTTTATCG
>SNQJ01S0006372.1:75784-90046 GCA_010110895.2 Picea sitchensis
TGGCTCTTCATCTTCGACTACATGGGCATGGTGCCTCTTATGTTTTCTCTTGTATTCTTCTCGTCTGGCTGGACAAAATTTCGCAATGTGTCCCATCTTGTCACAATGATAGCATTGTACAGATGAGTAATCTCTTTCCCTTCACTGTCCTTTCTTTTGATATCTCCTTGGATGAGATTCTTTATTATTGAATTTGTTTGGCGGTTGAGACTCTTTATGAGTTTCCTTTTGGAAGTAGGGTTTCTTCCTTCCTCTTTTGGTGTGAGTAGCTAGGGCTTGATCATCATCTCTTGCCAGTAGCGCTTCATGGTTAGCTACTCCTGTTTCTTCTTGGATGCATTATTTCCATAGACTATCAAACTTCAGGTTCTCCGTTCTGGCACATATCGTTTGGATGAATGCATCCCAAGGTCTTGTAAGACCATTTAGGGATGTCATTATGAGTTCGTCTTCGTCTATGGTATCTTCATTCGCTTCTAACTGTTCTTTGAATTCTGAGATTCTGGAGAAATATTCCTGAATTGTTTCTCCTTTCTGCATCCTTGTATTCTTCAATTGAGTTCTTAGATTCATCTTCCGGTTTATGTTCTTTCCTTCATACAGTCTAGTCAAGGCATCGAACATTTCTTTCGGAGTCTTCTTAGATGATACATAGGGAATTAGGTGGTCTTTGATTGAATCTGCAATGATTCTTTTGGCCCTGATTGTGTCCTTTTGATGCTTGGCTTTTTCTGCACCATCGTTGGGTTCCAGAATTTCTCCTTCGACGAATTTTGCTAGGTCATTCTCTTCAAGAACGAGTCCAATCCTATACTTCCAGGCACGGAAGTTTTCCACACCTTCCAACTTGTCAACAAGCTTAGTGCTTACAAACTTCTTTTACTTGGAGCTAGGAAAATGACCAAAAAATGAAAGTGCTCAAAATCAAATTCTGAACTTACCAGGAGGTTTGCTTGGCTAAGGCGAGTAGCCTAGTGTGTTTGGATCTGAGAAAATCCAACTTTTGCTCCTCCAAACTTGATCTGCAGATTTCTGGACTGGTGCTTCTGGTTTTCTAGTACCTCTGGTACTCTGGTACTTTTGGTACACTCGTTTTCTGGTACTTCTGGTACTTTGTGAAACTAGGGTTTCACTTTCCGGGAGATCTAGCCACTGAAAAGGTGCGCTGAGAGTGCCAAAGTAATTCTTGGGGGAGGGAGCACTTTTCTAGATGGTTTTAGGTCTGAAAAGCTTCACCATCAAAAAGCCCTAATTTGCATGTACGACAATAGTGACGTTTTTCACTCTGGTTAAAGATGCTTCCTTCAGCGTGGCTCTGATACCATGTTAATGTTTAAGCCATTATTATAGTTCTTTGCATTTCAATAGATAACAATAGCATAATACAAGATCACTGAGAAATACACAATCACAAGAGACAACATTTATCTTGGGAAACCCTCTAGGGGAAGAAAACTTAGCAAAACTTCCTTATTATAGATAGCCAATATAATGCCAAGAGATAACTCAAGCTAATACAAAAGATCCTCTCCCAAAGATGTGCCACTCTCTCTCTTTCTTCTCCAATTGCAATTTCGAAACTTGTCTCTCAATGAGCAAGTGAGGTGTGTATCTAAGTGAGGCACTAGCCTCCTTATTTATACAAATCTGGCACGTGTGAAGTGTCTCTTCACTGGCAAGGCCGACTTCTCAAACTGGGTGGTTATAACCACCTTTATTATATTCTGGGGCCTCTTAAATATATTCCGGGGCCGACTTCTTCTTTTGCCTATTACAATTACATTATGGCCAATCCACAAAAGGGGTTTTGGTTCTTTTACAATAGCCGACATGATCATTCCACAATGGGGATTGATCCAATGAATAATATATCAAATAATAATAAGAATACACTTTGCAGTTACATTATTTGAACAATATTTATGCAAAGAATCACATGAATTATGGAGGAACACTTTAACGAAGTCAAATACTGTGTGGATGGATTATAACCAAATTAATCTTTGGGTAGTTACATGAGGGTATTCTCCAACTATTTATAAGAAAGAAAATTAAATTAAATTTTAAATTTAATTTTCAAAGAGACGTGTCTCTTTGGATCAATTTAATATTACTATAAAAAGACACTTGAAAGACACAACAATAGACACACATGTTTTTTCTCTCTCACACATGGGAAGTGATCTAGGGAAGAGACAGGTTTCTAAGTAGTTGAAATTTCTCGAGTGATATTATTTAGTAATGTTCTAGAGTTTACTAAAGTAATGTCATATATCATCGGAAGTAATTACCACTTGCGGAAAATTGTGCTTGTCTAATTTAACACTAGAAAATCAACATGGTTAGCCATATGACATCTAGTATATGATGGATGTGTGTTGGTCATATTAGAAGACGTATCATTTGGAGGGTCACTGTACATAGTTGTGCACAAGATAAATTGATCTCCTCTAGGAGATGCTTTTTGTTGTTCTTGTTTCTTGTTCTGGGCAGGTCATAGGTAATAGCTTTGAAAAGGAGCCATAATGACGGTTGCAAGAAGCAGTATGAAGCAAGACTATCCAGACATAGAGTTGTGCACATCCATGTAATGAAGAAGAAGAGGAGGTCAACACATGCAGAGGGAGCAGATGAATCTGAAGACTATATAGCCTCAGAGGGAGTCAAGTTTCAGAAATGGGAGAGCATATCGATGGACTTCATCGCAGGCCTACCCAAGGTTCAGGGTAAGGCCTGCATCTATGTGATGGTTGATAGATTGACCAAGTTTGCTCACTTCTATGCCATACCGACAGATTACAACGCAGTTCAGGTGGCCGAGTTATTCTTCAGGGAGGTCTTCAGGCTCCATGGGCTGCCGAGGAACATCGTCAGTGATAGGGACAGTCGGTTTATTGGTACATTTTGGAGGGAGTTGCTTAGATTGGTGGGGATAGAGTTGACACCTAGCATCAGCTATCACCCTCAGACAGATGGGCAGACAAAGGTAGTCAACAAGTGGGTTGAGGGGTATTTGAGAAACTATGTGAGTGGACAACAGAGAACATGGGTCAGGTGGCTACATTTAGGAGAGCATTGCTACAACACCACCTTCCACAAGCAGTTTTGGGAAGGGAGGATTGTAATGTCCCTTTCTAAATAGGATCTCCAGAGAGGAGGCTTAATGGTCTAAACAACCCCGTTAGACTATAGCTAGGGCCATACAAGGGGTAAATAGGGTTACTAGAGGTCACTTCAGTCGAGGGTGTTACAATTTGAAAGTGGCATTGAGCTAAAAGTGACTAAAAGCTCTTTTAAGTCAAAGTGAGCTAAAAATAGAACAGATAAGCTAAAAATAGGTCAACAACGAATTAGGGTTTTGGGAAGCTATAAGAAAAGGGCAAAGTGACCTAATTCATCATTATGAAGAATTTGACTTATCATTGAGGAGAGAGGCACATCTCAGGAGAGAGAGCTCTGTGGATTCCAGGACGAATACACCTAGTGGTTGATTTTGGTGTTGAGAGACACATCCTAGTTACCTGGGAGATCACACAGATTTTCCATCGATCTTTAGCAACAGTTACACAGGTTGCAACAACAAGGGCACACTTATTCAGGGTGAGGGCGCAACTTCTGAGGAGGTTTAGTGAGTCGACCTGTCCCATGCAGGGAGAATCCAGGGATTCCCTTCCGATCCAGTTGAGAGGAGGGTACGACGCATCTATTGCCTGGTTTCTCGTCAGATTCCGACAGAGAAATCATCTTGGGCGGATTACTTAGCCATTGAGGGTGCGACAGTTGGGGAGGACACATCTAGGATTCCTGAGAGATCATCAGATCAGATCTAGGGAAATCCTTTCGACCCATTTTAGAGGATCCTAGGGCACTCATTTTGAGACCCTTATCAACCGATTTTGACGGGGGAATCACTAGGGCGTAGTTTCTAGTAGCAGAGGGGGGGCATTCCCCCAGGGGGATCCATCCAAGGTCCAGACAGATCAACAGAGGGTGGATTGTCAGTCCATTAGTCACCGGGACTAAATGAGAGAGCATGGTGCACTGTTCAGTGTTTGAGACCGTTTCTAGGAAGATCCAAGGAGTTTAGCCACCAAGGCAAACTTCCCAGTCTTGCGGCAGTTGTCGTAGCTTGCAACCAATCCTACAACTCATCCATTGATCCAACAACATTCTTCCATTATCGAGTATTATTTTTTTAGTTTTCTTATTGTATTCCGGCTAAGATCCTTTTGTCACTGATCTAGCTGAGAGATTTATTTTACTCAGCCGCATATGACATTGTAATTCGTAGAAATATCATAATATATGATTTGCAGTCTATTGTGTCATTCATTATCTTTATGCTTATTTATATGCTGTAAACACTTATTTATCTACACACACATGCGAAAAGCACCAAGCATGTTAAAATCCGCAGCGTAAATGCATCCATAAACCCCCTGTGTATCAGATCAGTTAACAGTCGTAGCAGATTAGGAACATTTCCTAGACTAGCCGAATCTGGGATATTACACCGTGTTTTTTGTTTAGTGAATCTGCTTAATTAGTTTATTACAACAAGTCATTTGCTAGGAAATAAATTGTTGGGTGTTGGGTCTGAAATTTAACAATGTCAATGTGGTATATCCTTTTGGTTCCATTTTTTATTATGATGGTGGTGTTAGGAGAAAACCACACAGGTTTTTGATATACCATTCATGTGGTATACCATTCAATGTTCTTTGCTCACCATATTAGCAGGACATGGTACAAGCCATCAATGGTGCTCCTAAAGGATACAGGAGCCCTGGGTATGACAAAGCTAGAACCTCGGGACTTGACAGGGAAAGAGCCAAAATCCAAGGTGCTCTAGGAAAATTTACCAATGATTGGAATCGACATGAGGTATCAATTGTATTTGATGGTTGGACAATGAAAGGCGGGCCATTGATAAATATTTTTGATGTGTCTGCTAGTGGTGCGGTCCTCCTTTCAAACCATGACTACTTAGATCACTACAAGACATGTATTAATATTGCAGATGCCTTGATTAAAACCATTCAAGAGATTGGGCCCTACAATGTCATTAAAGTCATCACTGATAATGCTACCAATTGTAAGGCAACATGAGCAATCATTGAGGATAAGTACCCCAATATATTTTGGTCGAGGTGTTTGGTTCACACAATGAACCTTTGGATGCATGATATCATTAAAATGAAGGACCATGCTTATAGATGGATTGGTTCTTTGCTCAAGAGAGGGAAGAAGATGATAAGATTTATTACCATTCATAAAATGGCCCACTTCATTTTGTGCAATCACTCCAAGTTGGAGTTACTAAAGATTACAAAGACCAGATTTGCTAGCTATTATCTCACCTTCAGGCGCCTGTTGAAAGTGAGAGAGGAATTTGCTAGTATGGCCTCGAGTGATTCATGGCAGGATCTAAAAGATAGGGCTACATCTGCATCTAGAAAAAATGACTTTCAGGAGGTGTGGAGGACACAGTTCTTGATGATCATTTTCGGCAACATGTGAAGTATATTCTGCAGTTCACCAAAACCATTTATAGTATGATTCGGTTTACAAATATAGATCAACCGGTGATTGGAGAGGTGTATGAGTAGATGGACAACATGCTAGGCCAAATCAAAGACATTGTTCAACCGGGGGATGCGATCTTGTATGATCATATCCATAAACATGTGGTCAAAAGGTGGGATAATTTGAATTTTTCACTCCATGCCCTAGCATATGTCCTTACCCCAAAATATTATTCTTTATCTTGGTTGGCCGAACCAACACTTGGGGGTGGAATTAGGAGAAAACCACACACACATCCAAAGGTGCAAAATGGATATATGCTTGCATTGGACAAGTTGGTACTTGATGAAGAGGAGTGTGCTCAAGTACAAAGCGAATTGAGAAAATACATCAGTGAGTATGGAGTCTTTGGTAACTTGCATGCAACCAAAGATCGAGACAGGTTGGGTTCTATAGAATGGTGGAACATGTATGGCTCCTCTACCACACATTTGCATAAATTGGCGGTGAAGGCGCTTTCTCAAGTGGTAAACAACTCTTTTGCAGAGAGGTGTTAGAGCACCTATAGCTTCATCCACAGTGTAAGAAACAACATGAATGCAGACTGGGCAAAAATATTGGTTTATGTGCGTTACAACTTGAGGTTGTTGTCCCATTATGTTGATGCAGCGGGGAATGTTTTTTCTAAAAGAGATGTGACTTGGGACAACAATCCAAAGGAGACTAATTTGGATGGAGCCATGGTTTTAGAGCACTTGAAAGCGGAATTTTTGGGTGATCATGATAGTGATTGTTATTGCACAATTTGTAGATTGGGGAAAGCCCAACCCAATCCACAGAAGTGTGACAACTATGGGAGTACCTACCCACTGTCGCCTTAGATATACACTCCCCTCGCTTTAGTGATGATAAGTCACCACAAGGGGGGAATCCCGGTGACCCTAGGGGGATTGAAATGAAAAGTGATGTGATGATGAGTGAAGCCCCTAGAGGTCAATCTTGGAGATGAAGAGTGGCTTGGAAAAGAGTCTTGTGAAGGAGGAGATGGTTGCCGAGTGCTTTGTACCTGCAAAACAATATTAGCCCTGCCTAGAACAAGACAAATGATCATAAACCAAGCCTTTTATCAAAGGGGATCAAGCAAAAATCCTTGCTGTCCCAAAATGCAGCAGTATGGAAATATATAGATCAACAAATAAAGATGTTACTAGCTGCAAAATTAACCATCCAAAACATCAAATAATCATTGGGAAATCAAGCCTTAATCATGGAGATAATATCCCATTCCTTAAACACAAGTTTTGATGGAAAAATAGGGCTGCAAAAATACGTTATCAGCAATACACTAGGGAAGCCTTGTGGCTGTAGAAAACTTTTGCTACAACAACAAGTTCTAGCCACTAAAATCTACAAGCAAAGCACCCAAATGAAAGCCCTTGACTAAGAGAATAATTAGCACCGATTACTTGCAATTTTCAGTGGTAGAAAGAGTAGTAAAAGATGATTAATGAGTGAGTATGCAGCAGCCCTAATGACTGTAGCAATTAGTTTATAACAACATGAGAATCACTTGACTAAAGGAGACGCCCTTAGGGATCAAACAAGCTAATAACATGTATAATCAATTCAACTAAGACAAATGATGTATCTCATCAATTTACGTATACCAGTGCAATGATTTTAGATCTCCGATGCAAATTAGATTAGTGCCTTATCAATTGGGTTATGGGGTCTCTTATTGTAAGAGCTAGTTGTGTTACCTCTCTAGCGGTGTAAGCTTTTTTACTCCCTAGAGCAAACACAACTAGCAAGGTAAATCTAGGAGGGTGTAAGCCTTTTTACTCCTCCTAGCAACCTTTGCAAATTAGTTTATCCAAGACAATAGTGATATATCTTAGTGGAGAGTGTATGTCTTTATGCTCCTCCAAGGGTTTAGACAAGAATAACCATGAAACAGGGAGAAATAACAACAATATGTAGAAAATTCCTTACCGATTCCAATAGATAGCAAGTAAAAACCCTTCTCTACCAAAAATATTCCACCACAAAGAAAAAACAAATCATCCAAGAGATAGCGCCTTAGCTTCTTCCACCAAAAGACAAGTACTTGCATCCAAAATCATAAGAGAGAGAGATGTGATTTGCCCAAGTAGGGAAAAAATTTCAGCCAACACTTATGTAATTCTCAAGTGAGTTATGTCTAAAATTAAAGTGACAAGGCCTTTATTTATACAAGACCTTGTAAAACCAATTTTTCCACATACTTAGGGTAAAACAAAAATTAGGGAGGCTGACCTCCTCAATTTTCCCCTTTACAAATTAGAATTTAAATTTACAAAAGAAGAAAGCCCTAAAAGATGACATCATAGTCCTTAGGGGTGACGTTTTGGCATAAGAAGCAAGACGTTTAGGTTCTTGAGGGAGATGTTGGGCCTCCAAAGGCCATATATTCAAGTGCAAGAGTCTTTCTTCATCAAGATGTACCAAATCATCATCAAACCATCCAACACCACCAAACCCTAGCCCTCCAAGTATGATTTTATGCCTTAGGAGATGATGTTTTGAGCCTCCAAGGGAAAACGTTGGGCATGGGGGGTAGTCTCCTTCTCCAAGGTTTCTTCTCATGCCTCTAAAGGCAACGTTCATCATCCATGTGTCCAAAGAGAAGAGGACGCATCTTCCGACCTCTGTGCTTCATGCCCCAAATGAAGGTCCAAATGACCTTGTGCCTTCATAATCAAACTTTCACTTGTCAAGGTCTTGCAAAGACAAACAAGTACGCCCTCCAAGGGTTCACAAGTCACAATATCATCCCAAGTAAGCCATATCTAATAAAAGATCCACCCGAACATGTGCATCAAATCCCCCCTTTTCAAAATAAACAAATGCTCAAAGACCTTATACAATTTGCCAAATTTAAATATGGCAGGGGTGTCATAAAGCCTTATTGGGTGAACCAATCCTCAAGTAGGGGATGTTCCCAAGGAGAAAACTTTCTAAGTCATGTAGTGAATGTGAGGTGGATGGGGTTAGACTTTTAGGTATGGGGTTTCATGACATACAAGGGCTCGTATTGTCTCATTTAAGGGCGCCTTTGTTGAGGGCTAGCCACATCCTTTTCCTTTTTTTGTTTTTTTATGGCATTTTTTTCCAAGCCCTTTGTTAGCCATTTACTTTGCATGTGTCACCAAGTTGAAGACAATAAGGGGCACTGAAAAGGAAATGCATAGCCCACATACGCTTTACCTTGGTTTGCATTCCTTTCCAAGTTGAAGACAACAAGGGGCACTAAAAAGGAAATGCATAGCCCACAAACCCCTACCTTGGAAAGTTTTAGTAATGGATTAATTGTTTATTTTATGGGTCCCTCACTTTTTTGAGAAATGTTCCATTGCTTTCGGGATCCCAGGGCGAGCTATTATTGCATGATGTTTTTGCTAGGGCATCTCCGAGCCTAATGGTCCTTTCTTCCATGAATTGAGGTACATGCCCTTCTTGGGTCAATAAGCCCTGTTATCCCCAATTCCTAGGGATAACTAAGGAGATGATGTCTTGAGGCCCTCAGGTTGCAGTCATGGAGTACTGAGAGACAACTTGGCCAACAGTGTCCACTTGCATAGATAGAGGCCTACTTCATCACCACAATTCCAAGTTTATCATGAGGGTATCCACCACATCAACTGGATTCCGGAAGACATTGGGTCTTTCTCCATGAGGTACAAGCCAGGTATTATGGTGAGTGTCATTTCAATATCTGAGGCATTTGATTTTGTTGCATTTTAAACTGCTTTTGATTATGCAACTTCTGCTTGGAAATTATTCTCTTTGCAGTGCTTCACTTTGGTGGTTGACATTGTGCCCTAGTAAGTGGATTACCCTTAGGGATAGGTTTGCTATTGGGAGGTCCTCTTGACAAGTCATCGTGCCATTCCCGACCATACTTGCACTTTCCACACTTCATCCCCTCACCTCCTTACATTTTGGGATTTTCAAGTGTACTGACCCAAGAAGGGATTGTCCCTCATTTCATGGGAAGATGGGGCTGAAGACCTAGAGGCTTGTAGTTGGCAAAAGATAAAAGCCAATCATGAACCTTTTAGATGCTCGCCTAGGGATACCAAGGACAATGAAATGTCTCTCATAAAAGACTGATGGGACCCATGAAAATAACTAATACAAAATGCCAACCAAGGTGGAGCATGTGTGGGCAATGTTTTTCATGCTTAGGTAAAGCCCCACACATTGTCTTGTACTTGGGAAAGCATGATCTGACCAGGGTAGAGTCAAGGTGGGCACTGTTTTTCATGCTTAGGTAGAAGCCCCACCTTGGCTTCAACCTGGAAACATCTTAAAAGAACAAAAGACAATAAATGGGCTTGGAAAAAGATTGCATTGAAAACGAAGGTGCAACACACCCTCTACAAAGGCACCCATAAATGAGATACTATGATCCCTTGTATGTCATGAACGCCATGCCCAAAAGTCTTTCCCCCATCCATGTCTGTGCCCATAGGTTGGATACCATGGCCTGCACATCGGATGATGATGACAGCTTTTAGAGGCCATAAAGACACCTTGGAGGACCTCATCTATGCCCCTACTAGCCCAACCTTTTTCTTTTAGAGGCCAAAACGTCACATTTGGAAGGCTTGACGTCTTATGGGGCTAGGGTTTGGGGTGGTGGTGTTGATCGACTTGACACTTGGCACGTTTTCATGGAAAAAGGCATGGCTTGAAAGAAGAAACCCTAGCACATGAGAGGGAGGCCCTAGAAGGCCCAACTACTTGCATCTTCCACTCCAACGACTTGCAAAAGGGTGTCAAAACATCACCCCTTAGAGAGGTGACGCCACATTAGGGTTTTCTTTTGTGCAAATTTTGAATTGAAGTCAAATTAGTTTTGTAAAGGGGCAAAGTAAGGGTTGTTGACCCCTTACTTTGTGGTTTACCCTAAAATTAAGTGGACAAACACTTTTAGGAGGATTTGTATAAATAAGGATCACTTCTATTTCATTTTCAACATAACTTTCCCATCTTGGAGAGGATTCTTGGCTGAAATTTGCGCCCTACTTGGGAAATTTTGTCTATCTCTCTTGCTACTATCTCGTGCTATGGTTTGCTTTGCCTATTGGATGAAGAAGTAAGGCGCTATATTTCTTGGAGGCTATTTCTTCCGTTTATGGTTGATTTACTTGGTTAAAAGGAGTTTATCTTGTTAATGCTTGGACTAGGTAAGGAATCTTTCATTCTACTATCTCTTGCTATGGTTTGCTTTGGCTATTGGATGAAGAAGTGGCACTATCTTTCTTGGAGGCTATTTCTTCCTTTTATGGTGGATTTACTTGGTTAAAAGGAGTTTATCTTGTTAATGCTTGGACTAGGTAAGAAATCTTTCATGTTATTGCTTCTTTTCTTGGTCACAAGGTTAATTTGCTAAGATTTTGGGGAGTATAAGGGCATACAACTCGACTAAGCCCATCATAATTGTCTTGAAATAATTTGTTGCACAAAGGAATACTAGGAGGAGTAAAAGGGTATACACCCTCCTAGGGTTTTTCTTAGCTAGTCTTGCTTGCCTTGGGGAGTAAAAGGGCTTACACCCCCAATGTAATAGCGCAATTAGCTCTTTCATTTTTTTAAAGACTCCATAACCCAGTAGTTAAAGGTACTAGTCTCTTGCATTGGAGAAATAAAATCATTGCAGTGGAATACGTAGAATTACGAAATATCGAAATTGTTTAAGTTGGAATCTTTTCTATATGCTCAAGACTTGTCAAGGCCACTAGGGTGTCTTGTTTCTCCAAGGATTTATTGCTGTTGTAATAACTTAAGCTAAAGCCATTAGGGCTGCAACAAATCACTTCCTACTTTTTAATTTTGCTCATATTTTAACTGTCAAATTTTGCTAGAAAGATGCCAAGTTAATCTACTAGTTATTGTGCTTCTTATGGGTGGTTTACGTGCTAGTTTTGGTGGTTGGAATTTTCTGTAGAAACACTTGTTTGCTACAGCCATAAGGCTGCAGAAATATCTCTTCAATACCTACATCAAACAACCTTTAAATGTTGCTAAAGTCTTGTGTTATCTTACTTGAGTTTCACTAGTGATTGCTATCTTATCTCTTGCATCATTTACCTGAATTTTAGCATCTTGTTAGCAGCTTTAACAATCATTTATTTGTTGATATATATCTTTGTTGACAGTTGTAAATAGGGACAACAAGTTTAACTTGCTTGTCCACTTAACCTTAAGCTTGTATAGTCCTTTTTTCTTGTGTCTCGAGCTGGTACAATCATCTTCTGTAGGTACTCAAGCTCTTGGAAACCATTGATCACTTCCGAGACTCATTTCCAAGCCATCTTCCACCCAATATATTGACCTATAGGGGCATCACTTCCATAGTCTCACTTTCCATCTCATTCCCCCTTAGGGTCACTCGGGATTTCCCCCTTGTTGGATTTATCCTTCACTAAAGAGAGGGGAGGGTTTACCTAAGGTGACAGTGGGTAGATTCTCCCACCGTTATCGCCATCCCGTGGATTGGGTTGGGCTTTGCCCAACCAATAATTTGTGCGATAAGAAGCTTGAAAACCTAAAAGGTGGGGAGATGGAGGGGAAGGAGTGATGGCAAGTATGAGCGGGAATGGTACGATGACCCTTCAAGGAGACCCTCCAGTAACAACCCTTTCCCTAAGGGTGGCCATTTACTAGGAAACCATGACACTCACTAAGGTGAAATAGGGAAAAAGGCATAATTTCCAAGCAAACGTTTTCAAAATTAAGAAAAGACCCTTTGCAACATGTTCAAATGCTTCAAATATTAAAATGACACTTACCACAATACCAGACTTGTTACCTCATGAAGCAAGACTTGTTGTCCTTTGTGGGCCAAGCTGGGTGTGGTGGATGTTGCTTCCATCGATCAGATGGTGGTGCGTAGTATGATAGCGGTCCTTGCCTGCTCATCTGTCTCTCGATATCCCATGTCTGCTACCTAAGGACCTTGAGACATCATCTCCTTAGTTAATCCTAGAAATGGGGGATAACAGTGATCATGTTCTTGGAGGAGACATGCCACCCCCATCCCCTAGTAGTGTTCCAGATGCATCAATTTTTCCTTTATCTTCACAACTTCCATTGTCACCTGGGGGCCATTCAATTGCTGGTTGTGTTCCACAAACACTTCCACCTACTTCTCTTCAAACTCAAATAGCACGGAAAAAAAATTAGAAGTTTCTCGTGGCAAGAGGAAAACTTAGAGCATAGTACTTAGTACTTGCTAATATATACTAGATCTCTTTTTCTTTTTCGTGTTTAGAAGTAGTCTCTAGAACTTAGTACTTTGTCTTTGTTGCCGCCTTATATACACCTGGGAGATGTGGAAGAAATCTTCAATCCACTCGGTGTGTCCTTGCGGGCAAGTGAGAGTTAAGGTGTTGTCACCTAATCCTCAACTCCTCTGTCTAGGCCAACTCCTAGCGAAGCCAAGGGGGGTAGTCCCTAACAAATATACTAAGGCTTTGAAAAAAGCTAAGTACAAGAAATGAAATCTAGGAGTTTATTATTCTTTTAAACAATCAGCCATAAGCTGATAAAACATGAACTAAATATTCACCACGATATATAAACAATAAGCATATACTTGCATCAAAAGGATACTAAGACACAATTGTTAGATGCAAGTTTCATTAAAATTGCTTCCAATAGATAACCAAAATGAAAGATGAAGCCTGTGGCTTTGCTGAATGTAAAAATTGAGACCAGTGCCTTAAAGGTAATCGTGGGAAATGTAGTTCACGTGTTTTATTAGGATAAATTGATGTTTAGTTAATGAAATGGTTTGGGCCTCCTTATGTATCATTCACCAATCTAAAACTTGCCGGCCGGGTGTGCCACAGATCCAACAAGGCGAGTTGCCAGGTGATTTGACACACAACACCCAGGGTAGAGGTCTTAGACAAATGATACCACTTAGAGATTGTCCTAATTAATCTATCAACCACTGACCAACCCAATGTGTATGAAACTTACTTTTAACAGATCGAGACTAGCTCGCAACTAGAAGGGTCAGGAATCGCATTGAGAGATGAGGGGAATTTGTTTATTTTAAACAATAAAGTAAATAACTGAAATTGAAATGTGAGACTAATTACTAATCCACACTGACCAGGCCTCTTTCGAGGAGCTGAGGGGATGGTTTATTTGCCAACTTGAAATTGCAAGAGGTAAAGCTAATCTAGCAATTAAAATGTTACTTTCCAAACAAAGAAATCTAATCTATGTGAAGATTTATTCAACTTTAGAGTTTATATGAGATTGTAGTGCTTTGCGATGAATTAAAAGATTACTTTTAGCTTATCCTTAGTTATGAAAATTGAATCTAAGTTAAAATTGCAAAAATTTAGACAATCACCGAAAACATCGTTCCCCCAGGGGCGATGAAGAGTGAGAGCTTGTAGCCCCACTGATTTTATTAAGAAAATTGCACAACTCTTTATGGGAGTGACATGTGACCATTCATTAGGGAGGTCACTGTTAATGTTTTATGCCATTATTATAGTTCTTTGCATTTCATAAGATAAGAGCATAATAAGAACAAGATCACTGAGAAATACACATCCACAAGAGACAAAGCATTTATCCTGGGAAACCCTCTAGGGGAAGAAAACCCAGCAAAAACTTCCTTATCATAAATAGCTTATACAATGTTCAAGAGATAACTCAACCAATACAGAA
>SNQJ01S0006372.1:106983-142262 GCA_010110895.2 Picea sitchensis
GTGACCAGAGCTGACAGCGTTACCCACAAGTACTTTCACAGAGATGAGAAGGTTGGCTCGTGATGAGACCCCCTTTCCCTTGGCCATGCAACCAAAGGTCACTGCCCTGGCATGGTAACCAGATGGTGGCAATGTCATACTGTCAATTCCCCCGAGCACAGGCTTGCTAGGGCACCCTGTCAATTCCCCCAAGCATGGTCAAGTGGGAAAATGTAAGATCCAAGCAGTTGTTAGAGATAAAAGGAATCAGATGCATATATTTAAAAGTTTTAATGATCAAAAGTGACACATACCATGATACCTGGACCAATTACCTCATGGAGCAAGAACCTTCTCTGATACAGGACCAAGTCGATGGTGATGGATGTCGTTAATGCTGACAAGACAAAGCTGATGAAAGAAGAAAATGATGGGCCCTCTAGGGCCATACTCAGGTCAATCCTGCTCTCGGTACTCCATGTCTAGTACCTGTGGGCCTCGAGACATGATCTCCTAGTTATCCCTAAAAAGTGGGGATAACAAGGCCAATGCACTGTTATTTATTCCTCTTTCAATGATGGTTCTCTACCTCTATGTTCGGCTTAATCCCATACGATGACGGTCCCTGCTCGACTCCCTACATAGCATTGTCGATTTGTTGATCTCTGTTCGTCAGAGCACCTAGCATCTTCAAGTGATTTCAAGCACGTAGCAATTACGATCTTCAATATTTCATCCTCTGACCATCCTGCTCTAATACCATATAACGAGAATTGAAGAAACCCTAGGTAGGGTTACAATACCGAAGACATGATCTCCATAAACATTGAATGATATTATTATTGAATGGTGCATTATTACAAAGAGGGTCCGCACTCTTATAAAGAGCTTGAGAGACCAAAACCCTAACCCTAGGCGACGAAAGACCCTAAAAGACAAAAACCCTAATCTTTTAACCTAAAGTCACTAAGGTGACTTTATTACATGGGTAAGCCTTATATCTCTAATATAGTTAAAGTGCACTTATTTTGATTTATCATCACCTAAGGCGCACATTCAATTTCATGCATTTCCTTTAATTTGTTGTTATCACTATCTTAAGGATCTGATCTCAACCACTCTTTGTTTTATTCAAATGTTATGCTCGTTCTTGATTGTTTAGGGACAGCTCAAAAGTGAGTCATTGCGTGCTAATCATTTGGGAGTTCTCTGCAGATTTCATGTTTTGATGGCAGCATACACTCCCTAGGGACACCTCTCCGAGACTGGAAAAGTAGCAGTCCCAACGGAGAGGCTTTCCAACCATGACATAGGTTGGTTTGCTTAAAGTTTTTAGGTGAATTTGCTTGTGCAAATTTGCATGATAACACTACCATAATTTTCATGGCTAGGAGTGCATCACCAGAACATCCCCTCTTCTACGAGTTTTTCAACCTTAGATGTTAGGAG
Organism: Picea sitchensis; assembly: GCA_010110895.2. Taxonomy (NCBI): domain Eukaryota; kingdom Viridiplantae; phylum Streptophyta; class Pinopsida; order Pinales; family Pinaceae; genus Picea; species Picea sitchensis. The sequence continues at coordinate 108,412 of SNQJ01S0006372.1, forward strand.
AGCCTCTATATGGATTTCTCCACTTTCCAGAAGGAACTATTAGGCTCATTGTTGGTGATTTCAAAGTGATTGATGAGAATACAAGCTCCCCCTCTGGTTCAGATACTGGCTACAGATCACATTGTCTTTGGCTTTCCACTTGTGTTTTGGTTGACTTTCTCTCTCCATTATGACACCACTTCCTCTTTGTCTTCCTCTCCAAGGTTGTTCTTCATCATCGAGGGTTTACCCATCATGGGTTAAACCCCACTTTTATTTGTTACTATGTCATTTGATTTTTATAGGAAAAAGATGCCCTAGGTACTCTTTATTTTCTTTTATTACTTGTATTTTCAAGTTTCGTTGACCTATTTGGTCATTATTGGACGTCAATATAATTTTGTTTCATTTCTGGAATACATACAATTGTCGATGCCTAGAAAAATTATCAACTTGAGAACTCCATCCCTCAAGTTAATGGGGAACTTCTAGAGAATGACAAAAATGAGAAAGGAATCCGAATCAAGATAAAGATGAAGTACTTTTTTAAGGAATATCCAAATGTCTTTCCAAAAGGCTTTCCTTGAATAATATTCAGCTCAAAAAGGTGTGGATCAAAAAAATGGCAAAGTAGGTTGGCCCAATTCTAATTGGTCTTACAGGTAAAATTGCATAATATGATAATAGGAAGATGTAGAAAGACTGATCCATGAACTTTTCATTAGACCATAAATGGTCTCCATTTGGAGATCTACTCTTGGAGAAAGAAAGATGGAACTATGAAGATGTGTGAAAATTATTAGGCATTAAATAAACTGACAGCCAAAGATAAGTATCCACTTGGAGTTGATAATCGAAGAAGACTGCATACATCACCTATGATTAGTTGCTACTGATAAAGCAACAGATTGAAGAACATGCCAATAAGGTTCCTAATGACCATTTCATCAAAATTTGTCAAGTGGTTTGGGCAACTGTTGGTGCATCTAAAAATCTACAAGTGGAAGTGTGAAAACTTGAGACCTCTACAGCCAGTAATTTGGAGAAGGTAAAAGTTGAGCATAAGCAGCTTAAGGATGAATTGCTTTTAATCCCAAAAGTTGAGGACAGCAAAGTGGGAGATGTAATATCCCCAAGTCTGCTAAGCTAGGATATTAATGCTTTGTTGTGCAATTTATGTTGTTTCTGGTTGTGTGCTTTTGTCAAACAGTTTGTATTACATATGTTTTCATGTTATAACTTGGTAGACAGCTTTCTACAAATAGTTTGCATACATTCTGCTAAAGACTTCTGTCAAACACATTATATGTAATCCATGTACACATAAAATAGAAGAGACAACATGGGAATTTTTATTATGGATGAAAACCCAATCACATCAATACAAATCTCTAATGGCTGCTATGGCAGATGCAATACATCAATAAAACACACAATATGAAAACCAAAACCAGGAATAATGCCACAGCCTCCTCTAGTAGATGATGCGTCCTCCTCCAAAGGCTCTCCAACCCTCAAAACCCCACCAAGGATGGTGCTGTCCAACTCTAAGGGAAAAACGATCCCTCCAAGTGCCAAAAGATGGCCTCACAGCCCTCCTCTACTGCCTCACGGCATGTAGAAACCTTTAAGGCCCTCTAAAACCCCCACGACTCTGCAAAAATGGGTGGATCGGTCCTCAAGATGCCTCCACGACTCCTCTTAGCCTCATGGCTCTGCAAAAGGAAGGGAATCAGCCCTCCAAGAAGCTCCTAGCAGCCCTCCAAGGGCTATCAAACCCTAACAAAGCCCTCACGGCTCCTCCAAATCTCCACGGCCTGCAAAAGAGATGAATCAGCCCCTCAAGAAAGCCCTACGAACCTCCCAAGCAAATCACTACACCTCTAAACTAAAGATAAACCACAAGATGAAGCTCCAATGAAGATCCGGAACGGATCCTCCTCTTTGTCTAGCTAGGGTGGATATTGCACCACTGAAACCAAACAGAAATGGAAGGAATTGCAAAAACCCCACAGAAAACCTTGGCTCACAAGAGCGCTCCAACAAGAGATCAATCAAAAACATAATGAGTAAAGTGGAGTGCTACCCTTCCTTTTATATTTCTTTGATGCTCCCTCTAGATCTTTCCTCTTTGACTTAATCAACATGACCCTCATTCCCTTTTTATTTTTCACTTAAAGATTAAAAGTCACTTTTACTAATGTTTAAGTAACTATTAATATAAAAGTTACTTTATTACCTTTTTTACTTAATGTTACTTTAAAAACATAACATCTCCTAGCTATGTGACATTAAATAACCCCTTTGACTCCCCTTTTCTTTACTGACTATGGCCTACGAGAGTCATATAGGCTACTAAGTCATCCGCCCACCATGATCAAGTAGAAGGGGACATCACAGTCCTTCCTTCCCGAGATTGCTTGTCCTCAACCAACTCCAAACCAGGATGTTGTAAGATTTGCTCTCCCTCCCAAATGGCATATTCTACGGGAAAATCTCTCCATCTGACTAGTTACTCCCAAATCACTCTGCTCCTCAGTCTCCTCTCTCTTACATCAATAATCTTCTCCGGAGTCAAAACCAACTACCCTTCCTCATCCAGTGGAGGAAGATTTGATGAAGTGGTGACCTACTATCCCAACGCCTTCTTGAGACAAGAGACATGGAAGACGTTGTGGATCATGGTACCCTCTGGCAACTCCAACTCATACGGCACCTCCCCAAATCTCCTAATCACCCGGTATGGTCCATAGAAGTGAGGCTCCAGTTTCTCTGCACCACTATTATTTAGTGAGGACTGTCTATGCAACCTCAAAAAGACCAAAACCCCAACCTCGAAGCTGCGCTCCACCTTGTTCCTGTCGACATACATCTTCTATTGATTCTGGGCAACCTGCAAGTTCTCCTTCAGGACTCTCAAGATGTCTTGGCTCTCCTGCAACCAATCTTTGGCCTTGGGGGGCCTGCTCTCCCCGAATGCCAAATCTACAAATGATGGAGCACCATAGCCATACAATGCCCCGAATGGACTCATCCCGATGGACATGTGATAAGTGGTATTATAACAATGCTCCCTAAGATGCAACCACTTTATCCAAGCCCTCTGTTGTCCCGACACATAGTTCTGCAGATATCCCTCAATCCACTCATTCACTATCTCTGTCTGCCCATCCGTCTAAGGGAGATAGTTGGTACCAGGTGTCAACTCTGTCCCTGATAACCTAAACAACTCCTGCCAGAATGTGCTGAGAAATTTGTTGTCTCGATCACTGACTATGTATCTTGAAAGACCGTAGTCTAAACACCTCCCTGAAGAATATGTCTGCCACCTGAGATGCGCTATACTCTGAAGGATTGGCAAAGAAGTGCGTAAACTTGGTCAACCTGTCCACTACCACATAGATACAGTCCATGCCCTATACCTTCAGCAACCCTGTGATGAAGTCCATGGAGATGCTCTCCCACTTTTGCTCTGGAATAGGTAACAGTTGAAGCAAACCTACAAGATGTGTAAGCTCCGACTTGTTCCATTGACAAGTCATGCACTCCCTCACATACCACAGTACATCCTCCTTGAGACCGTTCCAAGAGAATCTCTCCCTCACCTGCCTTTAGTCTTTAGATATCTTGAGTGCCCTGCCAATGGTGCGTCATGTACTTCTCTCGGGATCTTATCTTTGAGTGTGGACTCAGGGACAATGTACATTGTAGATCCTATCCTTGTAGTAGATGATGTCATCCACTACTCTGTACCTATCATCCTGAATGATGATGCCCTCCATAAGCTCGCAAGCGAATGTATTCTTGGAGTACTCCACCAAGAGAATGGACTTCTAGTCGATTAAGATCTTTGTCATGGAAAAGGATGCAGGTCTCCTGGAAAGGGCGTTAGCAACTACATTCTTCTTGCCCTTCACATACTCAATGTCAAAGTCATATGCCTGCACCTTACTTACCCATTTTTGTTGCCTCTCGCTCAAGTCTCTCTGCTCCAAGAAATACCTCAAATTGTTGTGGTCGGTCCTCACCACAAAACATCCTCCAACCAGGTACTGTCTAAACTTGGCCAATGCATGCATGATGGCCAACATCTTCGTATCATAAATGGGATAGAGCCTCTCTGGCTCCCTCAACTTCCTGCTCTCGAAAGCTATGGGATGTCGATTTTGCATCAACATCGCTCTTATCCCCTCTCTGGATGCATCACACTCCAACACAAATGGCTATGAGAAATCTGGAAGCGCTAGCACTAAGAAAGTACTCATCATCTTCTTCATCCTGTCAAACGCTCCATGTGCCTCCTCTGACCATCTGAATGCTCCCTTCTTGGTGAGATCCGTCAATGGCACAGCAAGTTGTGAAAATCCTTTCACAAAGCGCCTGTAGTACTTGCACAATCCGAAGAACCCCCGCAACTCTGTAATTGACCCAGGTGTGGGCCAATCTAAGATTGCCTGGATCTTCTCCCGGTGCACCAGAACGCCCTGAGCGCCAATCACATGTCATCCCAAACTCGCACTTTGCCTCCTTGGCAATCAGTGACTGCTCCTCCATGATGCTAAGAATCTCATCAACATGTCTCAGATGTTCCTCCCACGTCTTGTTGTAGATCAATAGATCATCAAAGAATACCAGTAAGAATTTCCTCAACTGCTTGTTGAAGATATGGTTCATACACGATTGGAAGGTGGTTGGTGCATTAGTCAACCCAATGGGCATGACTAGAAACTCACAGTGCCCGTAATGACATATGAACGTTGTTTTGCGAATGTCCTCCTCTTTGACCTAGATCTAATGGTACCCCGATCAAAGATCAATCTTCAAGAAGTACACTGCCCCATACATCTTTAGTTATCCCAATTTTGTGGATAACTAAAGAGATTATGTCTCGAGGTCGTCAGGTTGCAGAGTGTCGAGAGACTACATGACCAACAATACCCTTTTGCACAATTGGAAACCCCTCTCACCACCACAAATGGTCACAGATTTCCAGATGGCATCCACCACATCAGTTGGCTTCCGGAAGGCAATGGGCCTTGCTCCATGAGGTACAAGTCAGTATTATAGTGAGCATCATTTCAATATTTAAGCCAATTGAGTATGTTGTATCTTAGATTGCTCTAGATTTCATGATATATGCTTGGACATTATGTCTTTTGCCCTGCTTCACCTTGGTGGTTGACATTGTGCCCTAGTATGTGGTCTTCCTTAGGGATGGGTGTGTTACTAGGAACTCCCTTAAAGAGCCATTGTATCGTTCCCGACCATACTTACCACTTTCCATCATTATTCCCCTCCATTTCCTTATCTCTTGGGATTTTAGAGTCTATTGACCCAAGAAGGGGTTGTCCTTCATTCTATGGAAAGAAGGGGTTGTCCTTCATTCTATGGGAAGAAGTGGTTGAAGGCCCAGAGGGATTAATGTTGGGTAAAGGATAAAAGCCTTCTATGAACCTTCCAGATGCTTCGCCCAAGGATCACCCAAGAAAGCAGTGAATTGCTTATCTTTGAATAAAGGGGAACCACAATATAATAAAGAATGCTTAAAAGGTTAGTTGAATGATAGGAGGTCTCATCACGAGCCAACCTATCATGTCTATGAATATCTACTGGTATGACATTTCCATCATCTGGTCACCAAACCAGGGTAATGGCTCTCAATTGAATGGCTGAGAGAAAGGGGGTCTCATCACCAGCCAACCTTCTCATTTCCATTAGGTGTTTGTGGGTGACATTGCCATTATCTGGTCACGACGCTAGGGAAGTGACCCTCAACCTCTCCTTAAAATTATGAAAGAATAAAAGAATGGCAATTAATGGGCTTGGAAAAAGTGCATTGCAGACGAAGGTACCACACACCCTCTACAAAGGCACCCATGAATGAGACACTACGACCCCTTGTATGTCATGAGCCCTATGCCCATTAAGTCTTGACCCAAACCACCTCACCCACTTTACATGGTTTGGAAAGGGATCTCTTGGAAACTCTCCTTCACCTAGGGCAAGATCTACCCAATAGGACACCTCATCAACCCTCCCATATTCAAGCTTGACAAGTCGCATAGTGTCTTTGAGCAATTAATTGTTTGATATAGTGATCTTTGATGCACATGCTTAGGTGGCTCATTTATTGATTGGATTTACTTATCATGATGTTATGACTTGAGATTCTTGGAGGGCGTGCTTGTTTGTTTTTGCAGAACCTAGTTCGTGGACAGTTTTGGAAGAACAAGCCTAGCTTGGGCTTCCATGGGGCTTGGAGCCCACAGGTGGATGCCAAGGGCCCGCATGCCGGATGAGGAAGATAAAACTTGAAAGGCCTTGAAGATGACTTGGACGATGTATCCTAGCCCCCACATGCCAAACGTTTTTCCTAGGAGAGGCAAACCATCTCCTTTTTTAGCATGAAGTCATCCAGGGGGGTTAGGGCTTGGTGGTGAGGTGACATACAATGGCACTTGGATGTTTTGAACGGGCTTGAGCCTTCATCATGAAGGAAGTTGTTGGATGCTTGACATGTGGCTTTGGGAAGCCTCTCTACTCTTCTCCATCACCAACAACCTCCTCCAAATGCCAAAACGTCCCCTAAAGGGGTGACGTCCTACAAAAATTAGGGTTTTATTATGTGCAAAAGTGAATTTTAAATGAATTGTTAATATTACTTTGTTAAAGGGAGAAAGATTAGGGTTGTTGACCCCTAGTCTTGTGGTTTACCCCTTAATATGTGGACAAGTCACCTTGGTGACATTTTGTATAAATAAGAGATCATAAGATCTCATTTGGACATAACTCTCCCTCTTGTGAGAGGACTTGATCTGATTTTTTCGCTATACTTGGCATATTTTGTCTCTTGTGCATTTGTTTATGGCTATCTCTTGTGAATGGTTGATGGAGGAGTGAGGCGCTAGCCTTGGATGAATGCTTTCTAGCTTTTATGGTGGATTGTCTTAGCATCTTTCTTGATTTTAGTATGGTCTTCTACTCTTATGCTATCATTGTTTCAAGTCAAGGATTGTTGTGCTAGGAGCTTAGTGGGAAGTAAGAGTATTTACACCCCCACTCTAGTCTCCATCATTTATTGCTTAAAGTTCATTGATGTTGCAAGGGTTTGTTTGAGGAAGTAAGAGGATTTACACCCCTCATTCTCAAACCCTAACTAGAGATACTTGCTTTGGGAAGTAAGAGGATTTACACCCCCAAAGAAGTAGCATCTCTAGTTCATTTATTTGACTCCATTAACCCAATAGTAAAGGCATTAGTCATCTATTTTTTGCATTGTAGATATAAAATCATTGCCTTGGGAAACGTGATTTTTTGCCTTTTGAAAGATCTCTTGCTTGGAGTTGGTTTGTCACATTGAGAGGACTCTTTCCCCACTAGGGCATCCCCTCTCTCCCATTACTTAAATTGTTGTTACAAATTTTAACCTACAGCCATTAGGGTTGATCTAACCTAGATAAACTACTAACCATAACTACTAAACTAACCCTAGATTAGCTCCTAAATTTTGCTCACTTACTCTACTAACTAGGGTGCATCTTTTGGGCTAATTGTTGGCATCTTTGGATGGTGTAACTTGCTGATATAAGTGACTGAAAGCTACAACCATAAGGCTGCAATTTTCTGCAGAAAATACATGTTTACAACAGTCATCTTCTCTTGCCTCTTAAGTGCCTGTTGACCACCTATTTCGACTAGGTGTCAACTCCATGTTCCATGAAGATATGTACCTAGTGGTACAACCATTTTGACAACTTTTTGCTCAACAGGGCAAATTTTTCCCCCAGCACGCTTTTCTATGTAATCGGAATTTCCGCTCCCCTGCTTGGGATAATATTGTTATATGCTAACATGAGTCAATTTTTTTCTAATTACCTAGGACTTTATCATTAGGGAAGTCCTTTCATCGAGTGTTTTTTTTTCTCAGGCAATTTTAATTATCCTTGATTTTTTCACTCACAATAATTCTCCAAAGTGGTGAAAGGTGTTCTAATAATCGAGCCCAAGGGGTAACTAAGGTCTAGAAGTGTTATAAATGACCATGCTAGACATCTCCTAGAGTCTTGCGGAATTTCGTTAAGGTTTGATAGGATTTTTTAAATAAATAAAATTCCCACAAACTGGGGATTTTTAATTATTTTCGATGTAAAATGTAAAAAAGTGGTCCTTGGGTATTTTGTATAGGGGTATGAGTACTCAAATCAAATGGTTTATGAACCCCTACATCCTTGGACCAAGTCTCAGCTCATTTGGACAAGTTTTGCTAGGCCATTGTCCATGAGGAGTCCAAGTTGGTCAAAAATCAACATGTAATTTGGCTAAATTAAAATAGCCAAATTTTGTAAAAGTCACTAAAGTCGTGAGAGAGAGTGGGAAAAGGATTCCTAGTGTTTTTCCTAAGTTGGGAGATTGATTTTCCACTTAGAAAACCCCTCCCTACTAAGCCAACAACCCAAAGTGACCATTTCCTAAGAAGAGGGGCACCCCCTTGCTCATAAACTCATGAGAAATTAAAAATAATGCAAAAGGGCCCCCAAAATTTTGGGTATAACCCCCTTTGACCCTAACTACCCTTTTGATGAGTGGGAAAGGTGTTTTCCCCTTTCCACACTCACCCCTCATCCCCCAATTCACTCACTAACCCTAAAAGTGTGCCCCCCTTGAAGAGACCCTCCCCCATTGGATGGATGACACTTGGAGCTCATCCAAGTGGGGTCTCTCCTCTTCCTCATCTATAAAAGAGAGCCTCTCCTCCTCATTTCATTATCAATTCTTAGAGCAAGTCTATTATGCCAAAATTTCTACCATTCTCTCCCATCTCTCTCTCATGTTCTCATTGCAAATCTTGCTACAAGTATTTGTAGCAACATTTTGTGGATAATAAAGGAAGCTTTGGAGGATCTATTGTGTGCATTGGGAGTCTTCTTGATGCTCTTCATGGTGTTTGTGAGGTGATATTGTGCATTTCTTTTCTTGCATTTTCTTGTATTCACTACTTTAACTTGAAGGCCCAAGCAAAGTATTTTGCTTGGGAGTAATTAGTGGTAGTATTATTATTAATTTTGTGGTAGTTTTTTTTCAATCTTGCAAAGTATTTTGTATGCTTCTTTAGATGCTCTCACCTCCTTGTATCTTGTGTAGCAAGAGATATACATGTTTTCAAGTCACTAAAGGATTGAAGGAGTGAATTTTCGAGTGGAAAACTCACTCATCCAATCAACCAAAGTTTCCATTGTTTCCTCCTCTTGTATCCACCATTCTCTTTTCTTTCATAAGCACTTATTTGCTCTATATTGGTCATTAAAAACTCACTCTTATTTCCAAGTTTCTTTACTTAAATTTATATTTCATTGGACTAATAAAAGTTAACAAGATCTTTGGTGTTTGTAGCATCTTCTAGCAAAAAGATACCTTGCTGATTTTTATGTAAATTTTCAACTACAAGGAGAAAGTGCTACTTGTTTTGAGCCCCCAAGGCACTCCAAAGGCATTCTAAAGTGGGGATATCAAATTCTCTCTTATCTTCCTCTTCTAAAATATTGGAAGCAACCCCAAGAGAGTCTCTTGGGTTTGCCTTCTCTCAAGAAAGATAAAAATCTGATATTGTAATAATTTAGGATATATTGTCCACAGCTTGCAAAGAGATTGGCCTAAACCATCCTTGCAAAATCGTGAAGACTAGAGTTAGATTTATTTTCAAGCATTTTCTTTCATTATACCCACCTTGGCCGAAACGGTAGGCTAGTCCTCCACTTGTGCCATTGTTGTGGGGTTGCTCTTTATTTCTAAGTCTTTTAATTTTCTTTCATTTTACCCACCTTAGCCAAAATGGTAGGCTAGTCCTCCACTTGTGCCATTGTTGAGGTTGTTTTTTCTTTCTTGTCATTTAAATTCTTTTATTAAACCCACCTTGGTCAAAACGGTAGGCTAGTCCTCCACTTGTGCCATTGTTGTGGGGTTGCAATTTAAATTTCCTAGTCATTTCAATTATTGCAAAAGTAATCATATTTGTGCTCCATCTTTGCCCCGTATTCTCTCCCCTTGCCACTTTGTGGATCCTGGGTGACAAGAAAGGGCAAAGGTTTGAGTTTAGTCACTAGGCATCCGAATTTTTATTGCTTCAATCACCAAAAATGGTGACTTGAAAGGCTACAGAGGGTGTAAGTCGGGGACGGCTTCATAGCACTATGTGTCCTCCTTGCTTGAGCGCCCAAGCATTCCGAGTTGACCTGTGGAGTTAGGGAAAGGCCTTGTTTGCCTTTCTTATTGAGTACCCAACAACTCCTTTTGGTTGAGGGGATAACAATTTGGGGTAGTCACATAGTCTAGGCTTGTATCTTACACATTTTTAATCCCCTTAATCAAAGAGAGACTTAAAACTTATTAAAATTAACCAACACAACTTTCACAACGTTGCACTTCAAGTTCTCAAAGCTATTTCAATTTCTTCAAGTTGTGCAATTTTACATTTCAAGCAATTTACCTTTCATGTGATTCTAATTTCCAAGCAATTTTATGGTTTGAGTCACTTTCTCTCATTGTGGATGTTTACATATACTAAAGCACCTCTATTTTTGTTATAAGTATTCTTTATTCATTTGGAGATATTTGTATAAAGCTAGTATTCATTTCATTATCTAATCCATTGTGTAGATATATCAGTTTTTAATTGTATAATCATTTAGTTGTTCATTTCATAGTACATATATATTTCATGTTGTTTTCCAATTTGTAGAAAATATTCATAATTGGTTTAAAGTGTAAAGTAATTTCTTTTATTTATTGTGGATATCTCATAGCAACATTCACTTTTGTATAATTGTAATTTGTTGTATAATCTTATTGACTCCATTTACCCATCTTTAGGCACTAGTCTTAGTATAACTTGTAGATCAAGGGGTTTGTTTGTCATTATAGATTTGAATTTGCATTGTTGATTGTCATTTAGGTTAGGTCCCCTAACTCAAGATTTAAAATTAACTCCTAGAACACTTAATCAACTTAACTTAGTTAAGTAGGGTCTACCCCTCTTGACTTCCCTAGGAGTGAGCCTAGACGAAAGAAGTCCAAGTCGAGGTGACAGTGGGTTTGGACTTAGGCTTGTGCCTCTAAGGACACATCAAGTGGGTTGGAGATTTCTCCACGTTAGTAGGTGTGAATAAGGACGGCAACAGTGCCATTTTTCAGCCCATATCTATTGTTAATCTTAATGTTTGCTTAACTAGTTTAGATCTTTGTATGCTGATTTGGATGCTTTATTTGTTGATATAAATTGTCATCTACTGCTGCAAATTAGGGACAGCAAGCTTAACTTGCTGATCCATACTAACATATATCATTACAAGTTGGATTTTCTTGTGTCTTGGCCAGGTACAATCATCTAGAGAAGTATTACATCTTTGGGGCAATACTTGTTGGGTTTACAAGGCATCTCTTTCCACTTTTCACTCCATTTAGATTTGACCTCTAGGGGCTCCACTTCCATCTCTATCCATCCCCATCTCTTTCCCCCTAGGGTCACCGGGATCGCCTCCCTAGAGTGACCTAGTCACCCTTGAAGTGTGGGACCTACATAAAGGTGACATTAGGTGTAGAATTTCCCAAGTTGTAGCACTTGCTTTTGTGGTTAGGTCGGGCTTTGCCCAACCTAAAACTTCTTTCATAACAAAACTCATCTATCAACTCATCGATCTTGGGTATCGGGTATCGGTTCTTGATTGTCTTCTTGTTCAGCACCCTGTAGTCAATGCACATCCTCATCGTTCCATCCTTGTTCTTCAACAGTACCACTGAATAAGCAAAGGGACTAGAACTAGGCCTGATGTGCCCCATCTCCAGTAACTCCTGTATGGTCTTCTCTATCTCGTCCTTAAACTTTTTCGAATGCCTGTATGGTGTGGTGATCATGGGTTTTGCCCCCTCCTCTAACTCACTGACATGCCCAAATCCCTTGTTGGGTGGTCTCCCTACTGGTATTGGTCCAAACACTTTGTCATGCTTCTCAAGTAGCGCATGGATGTCCACATGATAGTGTTGGCGGTCCTGTGCTGGATTTTCTTTCGTGACCAAACACTCCATTGCACAAGCCACATCACCATGTCTAAAGATGGCCTCCATGCGTTTGTTTGACACGATCTTGGGAGCTCCTATCAACATACCTCTCAAAACAACTCGATGACCCCCTTTGTCCCTGAATTCCATCTTCATGACCTGATAGTTCATATTGATATCTCCAAGCGAGTACAGCCACTGGACACCCAATACCACATTGGTGTCCGCCAAGTCCACTAGATAGAAGTCATCGGTCAATGTACAGTTTCCTAAAGTCATATCCAATCCTCTGATTCGCCGACAAGTCATGTTGTACCCATCTGCTACCACCATGTTGAAACCCTCAATATCCTCTGTAGGGATGTGTCTCCTAGTGACAAGCGTTGCATCAATGAAGTTATGGGTGGCCCCACCATCGATCAGTGTCGTAACACTCTGTTCCTGCAAAATGCCTCTAATCCTAAAGGTATAATACCTGGGGACTCCTAAAAGTGTGGCAATGGTCACACCCTTGACACCCTCCTACAATTGTTGCTCCTCTGTAATATCAAGGCGTGGTGGCTCCACCACCTCATTGCTCTGTGAGTGAGTTGTCTCATCCTCACCATCATCTTCCTCATCGAAAAGAACCTCTATGTAATGTACTTTACCTTTCCCATACAGCGGTGACCCGATTCCCAAGGTTCTTTGCAGCTAAAGCAAAGCTTCTTCCTCCTCGGCTCTCTCTGAGTCTCCTCATCCATCTTGCCCCTCCATGTCCATGGCTTTTGGAAAGGCTTCGTCTCCTTACCCTTTTGTGGAATAATGGGTTTTGTTGGTGCCTTTTTGGGGACTGTGTCCTCATGATGGCATCATGTAGTGTGGTTGGCTTGAAGGCCTTCACCGATCCTCTCAAAGGTTCAGCTAAACCCTCGGTGAATAGCATCACCAAACTCTGCCCAGACATATCTGTCACCATGACTGCCATCTTCTGGAATTTCGTGATATACACCTCTGGTATACCTGTCTGTCTCAACTACGCCAACTCCATGAAGTGGATCTCAGGATCCTTCTTGTCGAACCAGTCCATCAATCTCTGAGTGAAGTCCACATATGAGGTGATGTTGGCATGCCCTAATGTCACTAGCCCATGGTACCACCACTCATGAGCTTCTCCATCCAAGTGTAGGGTGGCAAACTTAATTGCCTCTGCCTTTGTCATCGAGTTAAGTTGGAAGCTAAGTTGCATGAAACAAGGAAACGTTTGGAATTTTCCAAAACGAGGACGGTAGGAAACGCGACCCTCCAAAAATGGAAACGTCGGGGGAAACGCCATATAGAAAAAAAAAAAATATATATATATATATATATATAAACACATTATCTTGCATATAACATATATTAAATAATAAATATATTAAATTTTAAACAATTATGTAACTAACATATATATTATATAACCTATACTATAAATTGTTAGAAATAATAGGTGTTCTCGTTTCACCGTAGACAATATAGCAATATTGTCACCCAACCATAAGCACAAAGGACACCCCCGAGCACCTTAACCTTGACAGACAGAATAATTTTGTAAGCAAACCCTATAACCAATAGCCAACCAAGGTAGCGTACCTCTCTCCAAAGCTAGTGTACCAAGGAGAAAGTCCAAACCATAACTAGGGAGAAAGTCCAACCATAACCAAAGACCAAGTCACCACTGCAGCAGCTGCACCTCTCCTCCAATCATGCGCACCACTTGTCCTTATGCAGTTGTGAGAGTGAGTGTTTCCAAATGAGCTCTAAGCCCTCTATTTATATTGCTCAAACTCACTTGACTGGGTCGACTTCTCTTCCTAGAGGCTAATAACTCAATATTAATTATTCTCTTGAGTCGACTTGTCTTCTAGGGTTATTATCCAACGTTTTAGGGTTTTTCTTGCTTCCCGAAATATTCTAGTCTCGTCAAAGGTTACACGTAGAGGTTAATACCTCCCGCAACTACCATAATATCAACACACCCTCCTAGCTAGGGAGGTATTAAAGGCAATGGTCTTGGGCACAAACAGACCATTCAACCGATAGCAACAACATAGCCACACAGGCTATCTCATGATCACATCACGAGCACCATCACCACTATCAGTATCATCTGATAGCATCAACTGCATCATCTCTCGAGGCCATACTCCATCTGAGTAATTGGGCATGATGCTGAAAAAGTTACTCACTCAACAGAGTGATACAAGGATCATTCTTCTAATCCGGACGTACGTCCTAAAAGAATAGTTGTCCCAATTGACGCTGAAAGCCCCGCAATGGGCTACAAGGATCATTCTTCTAATCTGGACCTACGTCCTAGAAGAATGTCAGTCCTCCCAGATGTTGAAAGCCACCCTATGGACTACAGAGACCATTCCTACAGGAATGTCAGTCTCAGACTATTTTCTAATCGGGTCATATGTACCATAGAGATCAGTCGCTACCCATACGCCTTAGAAAATATCGGTCCTGAACCATTTTCCTAATCGGGCCACAATTTGTGCCTTAGGAAAATACCAGTCCATGATACATCAACAATCTTTCAACCTGGACCATTCTCCACATAGAGAATGTTTGTCCACCAACAAACTGACTATCCATCTAGCTAACAATCATCTCCAACACTAGTGGTAGTCTCCATGGCAATCAGATAGTAGCATACAGCTGCTACTATGCCATCCAATAGAACACAATTGTGTATATTCATAGTAGTATACAACTACTATCCAGTGGTACACAACCACTCCTAGTAGCACATGGCTACTAACCAGTGACATGTAGTCACGACCATTGGATCACATCCACCACAGTAGCATACAACTACTATCCAGAGACATACAGTCTCTACAACAATCATATCATCTGATATCAACCTGCATAAACAATATAATGATACAAACTGAATCATCTGGCCACTCTTCCACTCACATCTGTGAGATCTGGAAGAGCATTTGCCCTCGAAAAGTTAAACATCAGCCATGGGCTGTCTGGACTATTCTTCTCAAGCATAGAAGAATAATTCTCCCTGATTTCTGAACCTGGCCCATTCAACCTAACTGGGCCATTCTTCTGACACGATTCACAGTGCAACCTGGAGAGAATGAGCCTGCCCTAGGGAATGATTGTTCCTGATTGCTGAACCTGGACCATTCAACTTAACTGGGCCATTCTTTCGGCATGATTCACAGTGCAACCTAGAGAGAATGAGTTTTCCCTAGGGAATGACTGCCCGGACCATTTCCTACGGAAATGACTGTCCTGCACCAACCTCCTACATCGAACCATTCTTCGAAAATGCTCACAACTGTGAACTTCGAAAGAATGACTGCCCAGAGAGACGAACCATTTTGCTTGACCACTTCTCAGAGTGACTACCAAGGAGAATGACTGTCCTAGACCATTCCCCCACACTGACCACAAGGGGAATCGTTGTCTATGGTACATCATCAATCTGTCGGACCATTTTTGTTACGAAAATGAGTGTCTGTTCTGGACCATTTTCCGAACTGGAAAATTATTGTCCATGAGAAATCTAGGACCACTTTTCGGACTGGAAAGTGACTGCCCAACCTAGACCATTTTCCAAACTGGAAAATGACTGTCCATATATCAATAACATATCAGTGCTCCCTCCCAACCTGGGGAGTAATCACTTCCCTTTCCAATAAGGAAATCATCTCCACGAGTCCCAGCTTGTCCATTAAGTACGCAAACTTTTCATTTTGGACAGAGCCTTTACCAAAATATCTACTATCGACTCATCTGTGGAGATATACTGGAGAACCACTTCTCCACTCTGAACTTTATCACGAAGAAAATAGTACTTGATCTCAATGTGCTTCGACCTATCATGGAACACCGGGTTCTCTGAGAGCTTCACACAGCTTTGGTTATCACAATATATCACGGTCGAATCCAACACCTGATCAAACAGTCCAGAAACCAGCTTACAAAGCCACATTGCTTCCTTACAAGCATCACAAGCTGCAATATGCTCTGCTTCTGCAGTGTTGAGTGCAACAGACTTCAGTTTCTTGCTAGCCCATGATATCGTGGCAAACTTAAACATATCCAAGAAGTACTTCTTCTGTTATCTGCATTCTCTGCCCAATCTGAATCGATAAATCCATGCAGTTGTATATCATAACTCAAATGTCTCACGAAGACATCTCAAGGCATGCTTTGCAATTATTCAATTTTCATGGCTAGGTTCCACCTGGAACTATTTTCATAGAAAAGCAAATATCTGGCTGAGTATTCTCCAAATACATCAACGAACCATTCAATTGTCGATACAGGGACGGGTCTACTGGATCAGAGTCTCTCAACTTCTTCAGATCTATCATCATGGGAGTTTGCCATGGATTTGCAATCCATCCTCCCGGACTTTTGAAAAACCGTTTTCATACACTTCCTCTATCATAGGAAGTTTTCACCATGCTTCTGTTGTACATGAGAGGCTCTGTGCCACGTTGCTTGAATCCATACAAGTTCTTCTTCTATCTGCATACATGGGTTTCTTTCTGGTATACCTCAAAACCTTGAAGTTGCTCTGTTAAAATTAAGCAGTTGCAAGAGCCATTCTCCGAGAGGATGGAAAAGACCCTAGCTGAGATCTAGGGCCCCCAGTACACTCCTGGGGTTCTTGGTCTGGGACCAAGCAGTTAGAGCAATGGAAAAAGACCCTAGTGAGGGCCCCCAATGTATTGTTGGGGTTCTTCGTCAAGGACCAAGCAGTTTGATGATGTAAGTCCCTAGATGTGTTCTAGGGCCCCTGGATGTGTTCCAGGGAATCCTTGCTTGGTGCTTGGATTGATCCTTGGTTGTGTACCTTGGTGGATAAGACCCTAGTGGTGATCTAAGGCCCCCAGATGTGTTACAGGGTATCCTGGTCTGGGACCAGGTAGTTCTTGGTCAAGGACCAAGCAGTTTGATGATATAAGTCCCTAGATGTGTTATAGGGCCCCTGGATGTGTTCCAGGGAATCCTTGCTCATGCTTGGATTGATCCTTGGTTGTGTACCTTGGTGGATAAGACCTCAGTGGTGATCTAGGGCCCCCAGATGTGTTCTGAGGTATCCTGGTCTGGGACCAAGCAGTTCTTGGTTAAGTACCAAGACGAGACGATGTGTGATCTTCTTCTCTCCCAGGATGGTCCATGAGACCTAGGAGCAGTTAAGAAGGACATGATCACATCAGTGACTTTCCTCTTATGCTGGGATGATGAAAGCTTATATGTTATCATGAGACTTATGTGGACATCTTGCCATTAAAGAAGAGCCCTTTGACTTTGTTTTGTTGTCTCCCCTTGCTTGGGCCACGTCTTTCTTAATGTTTATTGTGGTATTGGTCTTTTCTAGTCACTTTGACTTGTTGACTTTCTAATTAATATTTTTATAATTAAAATGTTAATTATTTTTTTATTTTGTTTTATTTGGGTTTTAATTAACCCCAAACCCCTTCCTAAACTATAAAAAAAACCTCACCCCTCACTCTCATATTCATATTCTTCCTCCCACACTTCTCTTGGTCTGATTTTGCTGCGGCTACTCTTGTTCAGTTTTGATTTTTGGGTGCAGCCTCCTTGGAGTATTTTTCTCTTGTTGTTTTAAGGTGCGGCCTCCTTGGAGTATGTCTTATGTTGGTGTAGGGTACGGCTGCCCAGATTTTTGGTCTCCTCTTGTTGTGTTAAGGTGGTGCGGCCCTCTCCTCTTCTTGGTTGAGGTGGTGCGGCCCACTCCTCTTGTTGTTCATGTGCCGTGGCCTCCTCCTCCCTCTTCTCCAACCTGTCGCTGATCCTCCTTAGCCTGTCGCTAATCCTCCTTAGACTGTCGTTGGTGTCTTTCATGTGTGTTGTTGTCACCTAGTTATTTCCAGCCTCTAGGACCTGATAAGACAGCCCTAAGACTGCAACCCTAAGCTGCCTATTTGTTGTAGTAGTCCTATATATTTTGGACAGTTTTTTGTTTTGGCTGTTAGGGGTTTTATTTCAACCTATAGTTTGTTCATTGGGGTTTTTGTATCAGCCCTATACTTATGCTGATTGGTCTTTGAGATCTACCTAGTTCTTCTTGGCAAAAAACTGTCCACATAGATCATGATGAGATCTACCCTTGAGGGTTTGATCCATGACCATTATAGTTTTTTCTCAGCATACAGAAAAGAGGACAATAGCAAGCACTTCAGGTAAATCTGTTCTTTGTTTTGGCTAAGGTAATGTTCAGATTTTGTTTTTGTTAATAATCAGATATGTTCTTTGTTTAAGTTATTGTTCAGAATTGTTTCTTGTTTTGCTAATGATCAGATCTGTTCACGTTCGGATTTAGTTAAGAATTGTTTTATTTAATGTTCAGATCCATTGTATTATTTTTGTGATTGGTCTATTTCAGAAATTTTGATTTGATTGTTGATCTATATCTACTATAGTGAATAAATTCAGAAGAATATTTATGTTCTAGTTTTCCCTTGAATTTCTAACATGCTCTACATATGCTTCTTCTTCAATTACTCTAATGAGAAGAATAGTCTTTTCATCCATATGATGTAAACTCCAACCCATGGATCCTGTAGGAGATATAATGGCTCAGGTAGAGGTATATATGGTTACTGGAACAAGTTGTCATCATAGTCTTCTCCCTCCTTCTGGGAGAACCCTCTAGCCCCGAATCTCGCCTTGTATCTATCAAAGCTTCCATTTATAAGTCTTCCTTGATTCTTCAATGAATCATATCATTAGGGATTAGCTCCCTCCTAATCCCGACTTCATTCCTGAATGAGCAATATGTAAAACGCGCTTGTTTTTATTCTGAGACTGCATGTTTCTGCAATCAATTCCCTCTATCTGAGAGAGTCCATGCTTTCATCTGTTGCATCTCTCTTTGCTTTCTGCAAAGTGTCACAAGCCTGTTCTGGTTTCTTTTTCATTACTGACTTCCTCCAACTTTGACTCCCTCCGAGTTTGACTTCCTCCGAGTCTCTTTAAGTTTGTTTCTATCTATTATGATTGTTGCCCGGCTGGCAGTTGTTGCAAGTATTGTGTCATCCTTATAAACTTCTTCTATGACAGCTTCCGCAAAGATTGTTCATTAAGGTTTGTCAACATATTTCACAAGGGTACCTACCCGGAACAAGACAAGAAACAAAAGAAAGATCCAAGACAATATGTTTATGATAGTAAATCGAAACAAGAATAAGGA
This sequence comes from Picea sitchensis, assembly GCA_010110895.2. Classification (NCBI taxonomy): domain Eukaryota; kingdom Viridiplantae; phylum Streptophyta; class Pinopsida; order Pinales; family Pinaceae; genus Picea; species Picea sitchensis. Next base: position 127,655 of record SNQJ01S0006372.1, read on the forward strand.
CAAGGATAGAGGCAATTGCTACAAGCCTGGAAAGACAACTTCATGATAGCCTTCATGAAATAACCTTCCTGAGACAACAAGAACAACAGTGTTTCCAATACAACATCTTTTATATGAAGGATAGTTTCTTGGTAGCATTACTAAGATGATCTTGTCTGAGAACAAGAAAAAGAAATATCTCCTAGAGTAGGTGTTAGTTCATATTTGCAAATAAGTACACTTAGTAGTATAAGCTACTTAAGTGACAATAATAAAGATGTCAAACTTGATATGCAAACCTGGAGTCTTCCTATTGTTCCACTTGAATTGCTTTTCTTTTGAGACAAGTATCCTTTCCGACCTGTCCCTTAAACTTAAAACAATATGTTTTCTTGACAGAAAACTAAGTTAGAGAATACGATCTCAACCTTATAATGTCTTGACTAAAGTCATCTTATAACTTTTACTAGAAGTTCATAATGCCTTAATAGCCATAGATATATCAAGTCAAACCTGGAGAGTGTGTTGATCATTTGAATGCATTGAATGCAAGATCACTTCTTTGGACAAGATCCCTTGTACATTCCCTGCAAACACACTCATGCTAATGATACAAATTAAAAGACCATGTATAGGTACATACCTTTGTTACCCAACTGTGACGATAAACCTTAGAATGACTTTGTTGGACTAGAGGTTTAGCTGCTAGAGGATTGGTAAACCTCATAATGTTCCTTTTAGTAGATTTCTCTTAGGCACAGCATACACTTTCTTCATGCTAGGTCTTTTGTCTTCATAACTGCCTTCTATTTTGACTTTTGACTCGTCAACCTTAGATTTTGACTTTGTGAAATGTTGACTTTGACCAAAATTTCAAACTTGACGTCTTGGCTTGCTAAGATTACCAGGAGGTGCGCTAGACTAGGGAGCACTAGTTTATCCAGAAATTAGGTCAAGTGCTTCACTTAAGGTGCCTTAACACAAGGGTTAGGGTTTCGTTGCTGCAGCAAAAACTTCGACTGCAACTGAGCAAATCCTCCCAATCTACTTTCCAATGGTTAGACTGTCCAAAGATAGTGTGGTCCCATAACCTGTTAGAAATAATAGGTGTGCTCGTTTCACCGTAAACAATACAGCAATATTGTCACCCAACCATAGGCACAAAGGCCACCCCTGAGCACCTTAACCTCGACAGACAGAATAATTTTGGAAGCAAACCCTAGAACCAATAGCCAACCAAGGTAGTGTACCTCTCTCCAAAGCTAGCGTACCAAGAAAAAATTCTAAACCATAACTGGGCAAAAAGTCCAACCATAACCAAAGACCAAGTCACCACTGCAGCAGCTGCACCTCTCCTCCAATCATGCGCACCACTTGTCCTTATACTGTTGTGAGAGTGAGTGTGTCCAAATGAGCTCTAACGCCCTCAATTTATACTACTCCAACTCACCTGACTGGGCCGACTTCTCTTCCTAGAGGCTAATAACTCAATATTAATTATTCTCTTGAGCCGACTTGTCTTCTAGGGTTATTATCCAATGTTTTAGGGTTTTTCTTGCTTCCCGGAATATTCTAGTCTCGTCACAGGTTACACGTAGAGGTTAATACCTCTCGTAGCTACCATAATATCAACATAAATAACTTTAGAAGTAACAAAAATAAATAAATTTGAGAATTACCCAAAAAATTAGCCTTATAAATAACTACTCCATAACATAAAAAGATTGGTGCTAGCCCATAGTCGTAAGTTCGTAATTGGTATCCCCTAATTGTAACGTGAAGCCCATAGTCGTAACTGGCGTGGTAGCACGTAGCCGTAACGTGTAGCCCATAACCGTAACTGGAGTGGCAGCACGTAGCCCGTAGAAGACCATTGAAAACCCTATGCCAAATTTTATATAAATGTTCAACGTAACTGATAATTCGAGGATGTTAAGTGCTAGCTCATAGTCTGTAGCAGACCATTGAAAACCCTATGCCAAATTTATATAAATGTTCTGCGAATTTGATCCAACACTTCAAAATCCGGCGAACACGGTGACTTAGTCGGCCCACAAATGGAAGAAATGGCGCCGCAACGCCACCCGTATGGTACGAAACGCAATCGTGAAACTCTATTCGGTACGGCCGCCAGCATTTTGGCGGTGTTTCATACCAATTTTGGCATTTCGGGCGGTTTTTGGGACCGGTACATCGGTTTCCCAAGCGTTTCTGACAACTTAGGCTGGAAGTAAGTGTTCAACTTATGTACCCACGCTCTGGCTGTGCTCCGGTAACATCTATCAAAAGATGGGATAGACAACTTCCCTAGTATCTACTTTGCGCAAAAGATCATAGTTTTGTTGGTTATGTGCTACTCTGTTCCATTCCCTAGGATTGTTCCTCTACTTGATGTTTGCAGTGATCCTGGTAAGACATGGTTTCCTGGATATCTTCCCCTAACACCTGGTACTCCCCAAAATAGGTGGAAAAATCATCATCCTGACCTCACTGTCCCTTTGCTCATGTAGGTTGCTCCTCAAGGACCGGTGGCAATAATGGCCTAGGCATCCTCATGCTCCGTGTCTGTGGGACGCTCTGTGATGGAATATGGGTATTCCTACCCTCTGCGTGTACCCTGTCACCTCCGTGGGATCCAATAGGTCCTACCTGTCCTCGTTGGGCCACCAGCTGTGTGAGCACCTCCAAGGTTTGTTGCTGGTACCTATTCATCTTTGTCTGTCTCTGGGCCATCTCAATCTGTCCCTTGGCGAAGTCATTCAATATCCTGAGCATATCTCCTCTGAAGGGTATTGACTGTCTCCCATGAATTCCTCTTCCTCTAATGACTCTGATCCTGGGAAGGGTTGTCCTCCACGCCCTCTAGTTCTTCTGTAAGTGATAGGTTTCATTCCTTTAGGCATCAATACTTCATGTAATCAGAGGCTGGCAAGATCACCAACTTTGATACCACTGTAATATCCCCAAGTTTGCTAGGCTAGGATATTAAAGCTTTGTTGTGCAATTTACGTTGTTTTTGGTTGTGTGCTTTTGTCAAACAGTTTGCATTGCATGTGTTTTCATGTTATAACTTGGTAGACAGCTTTCAACAAATAGTTTGCATACATTTTGCTAAAGACTTTCGTCAAACACATTGTATGTAATCCATGTACACATAAAATAGAAGAGACAACATGGACATTTTTATTATGGATAAAACCCCAATCACATCAATACAAATCTCTAATGGTTGTTATGGCAACTGCAATACATCAATAAAACACACAATATGAAAACCAAAACCTGGAATAATACCACGACCTCCTCTAGTAGATGATGCGTCCTCCTCCAAAGGTTCTCCAAGCCTCAAAACCCCACCAAAGATGGTGTCGTCCCTAAGCTGCGGGGGAGCACCCCCCGTTGCTCCCACTCTCGAAGCGCGCTCCCTTTTGGGAGCATTTTTCGGGAGCGTGCTCCGTAGGGAAAAATAATGCTCCCTTCCTTAAAAAGTCTCATAACCATGCTTGGAAGCGGAACTTTTGGGTGAATATGATGGTGATCATATTCCTGGAAGGGAGACATGCCACCCCCATCCACTAGCAGCGTTCCAAATGCATCAATTTTGCCTTTATCTTCACAGCGTCCATTGTCACGTGGGGGGCATTCAGTTGTTGGTTGTGTTCCACGAACACTTCAACCTATTCCTACTCCTCTTCTTCAAAGATCACGAGAGAAGAAACTAGAAGTTTATCATGGCAAGAGGAAAACTTAGAGCATAATACTTGTTAAGGTTTAAGTTATTATTAGGTTTCTTTTCAATTCACTAGATAACCATAGCATAGATAGGATCACTGAGAAATACACAATCACAAGAGACACATCATTTATCCTGGGAAACACTCATGGCGGAGAAAACCCAGCAAAAACTTTCTTAATATAGATAGCCAATACAATGCCAAGAGATAACTCTGACAATACAGAAAGTCCTCTCCCAAGACTGTGCCTCTCTCTCTTCCTTCTTCTCCAACTGCAGCTCTGAACTTGCGCTCTAATGAACAAGTGAGTAAATAAACAAATGAGGCGCTAGCCTCTCTTATTTATACAATCTGGCAGGCGCTGAACTGAGGTGTCTTTTCACTGGTAGGGCCAACTTCTCATTTTGGGTGGTTATAACCACTTTAATATATTGTGGGGCCGACTTTTCATTTAGCCTATTACAATTAGGGTTTGACCAATCCGCAAAAGGGGATTTGGTCATTTACAATACCCGACATGATCAATCCACAAAAGGGGATTGATTTAATGAATAATGCATCAATAATAAATAGAATACTCTTTGCAATTACAATATTTCAACACTCCTTAACAAGAAGGGTATTCTACAACAGCATCAAGCGAGAGAGAGGACAACATCATCAACAACATCTTGGAACACTGACAGGCGTATCTATAAATCATCGGAAGTTTTTCTCATCATCAAAATCATCATTCCCAACAGAGAGTTGGAATGGTATCATCATCTGCATCAACATGGATTAGTATAAAACTAATACATCATCATCACAGCACAAGGTTGGTCACATCATCACAGCACGAGGCAGGTACATCATCACAACACAACGCTGGCAAATCATCACAGCACGAGGCTGGCACATCATCACAGCAATTAAGCTGGCACATCATCACAGCAATTAGGCTGGCACATCATCACAACAATTAAGTTGGCACATCATCAGCATGAAGCTGGCATCACAGCACTAGGCTGGCATATCAACACTACTCCCACTTTCAAGGGAGGTCCTTTCGGACTATACCAAGCTTATCTCGAAAGTGCTCAAACTTTACACGAGATAGAGGCTTGGTCAACACATCAGCAACCTATTCATCCGCGCTAACATATTGGAGCTTTATGGCTCCTCTCTGCACCATGTCACGGATGTAGTGATATTGGATCTCTATGTGTTTTGACTTGTCATGAAATACAGGATTCTCTGTCATCTTTATGTAGCTCTGGTTATCACATAGGATCATGGTTGCTTCCATCTCTAGGTCGAATAGGCCTATCAACAACTTCTGAAGCCATATGGCTTCACAGCTGGCAGAACATGCAGCAATGTATTCTACTTCCGCTGTGCTGAGAGCAATGCTTGATTGCTTCCTACTCTGCCATGAGATCATGGTTGATCCCAAACTGAAACAACATCCTGAAGTACTCTTCCTGTCAGAGACACTTCCAGCCCAATCTGAATCAATTTACCCACTCAGTTTGAAGTCATGATCTCCATCATAACTGAGACCATAATCTAATGTACCCTTAAGGTACCTCATCACATGGTTTGCAACAACTAGGTGAACATGTCCGGGTTCTACCAAAAACTGACTCAAGGTGTTCACCGCAAAACGGATATCTGGTCTGGTGTTCGTCAAATACATCAGCGATCCAATGATCTGTCTATACAGCGTGGCATCAATCAATTCTGACGAAGTGTTGACCAGGAGCTTCAACTTTGTTTCCATGGGTGTATTCATGGACTTGCAGTCCAACATATCAAATCTCTTCAGGATTTCAACTGCATACTTCCCTTGGTTAAGAAAGATCCTCTCTGGACTCTGCCATACCTCAAGACCTAAGAAATAGTGCATTAGGCCAAGGTCTTTCATCTCAAATTCTGCAGCGAGCTTCTTCTTACATTCAGTGATGAGTTTTTCTTCTCCGATTAAGAATAAGTCATCCACATACATCAGCAATATAACAGGCTCATCATTCATAACCTTGAAATAAAGGTTAGAATCTGCTTTACTCTTGGTAAAGCCCAACCTCGTCATAAAACTATCAATCCTTCCATACCAAGCTCTAGGAGCTTGCTTCAATCCGTACAGAGCCTTCTTCAATTTGCACACATGAGTCTTCATGTCTTCAACTTCAAATCCTTGAGGTTGTTCTATATACACTTCTTCTTCAATGACAGCATTCAAGAAGACAGTTTTCACGTCCATCTGATGTAACTTCCACTTCATCTTAGCTACAAGGGCTATGATGGTTATGATCGAAGTGTATCTGGCTACAGGAGCAAATGTCTCTTCATAGTCAATGCCTTCCTTTTGAAAAAAGCCACGAGCGACAAACCTTGCTTTATTCTTCTCAATACTGCCATCAGCAGCATGCTTTATTTTGAAAATCCATTTGGAAGATACCACACCCTTGCTCTTCGGTCTGGGAATTATTTCCCATACATCATTTTTTATAATGGATTGGTATTCTTCTGTCATGGCATCTGCCCATTCTTTCTTCTGAATGACTTCTTCAAAGCAAGTTGGCTCCTTCTCTAAGAGATCACACATCAAAGCCATATAACTGGAGATTGGCTTAGGTCTCTTTACTTGTCTCATGGTTCCTTCGGGGATTCCATACTTCTCGCCATCTTGAATGAGTTCCCTTGCCCAAGCTGGCTTTCTCTTGTGGGAGATCGTCATCTGGGGAGGTTCTTGAAATTCTACTATGTCATGATCTTCTAGAATTTTTTCATCAGTGGAAGCTATGACTTCCCTCACTGGTTCTGCAACTCTGGGAGCTACAGGTTCCTCTTCATATACTTCTTCAAGCTGGCATCTTCTTGATTTCTTGAGTGTTGCATCTTCATCAAAGGTCACATCCCTACTAATCTCAATATGATGGTGACCTGGTATATAAACTTTGAAGGCCTTGAAGACTTCACAGTATCCAACAAATATTCCTTTCTTTCCTGAAGGGTCCAGCTTGTTTCTCTTCTCTTTTGGAATATGTACAAATACTGGGCAGCCAAATATTTTGAGATGGCTTACTTCTGGCTTCTTTTCGGAGAACATCTCTTCAGGGGTCTTGAACCCAAGTGCACTATGGGATAATCGGTTTTGTACATATACTGTTGTTCTTGTTGTTCTTGTTGCTTCTGCCCATAAGCACATTGGAAGATCTTGATCATAGATCATCGTCTTCACTCTTTCCATCATAGTTATGTTATTTCTTTCTGCTACACCATTTTGTTGAGGATTGTAGGGAGTGGTGAGCTCCCTCTTGATCCTGACCTCTTTGCAATAGATTACAAACTCTTTTGAGGTGTATTCTCCTCCATTATCTGACCTGAGTGTCTTGATCTTCCTTTCAGAAAGATTCTCTATCAAGGCTTTGAATTCCTTGAATTTACTGAACACTTCATCTTTTGATTTCAAAAAGTAAACCCAGGTTTTACGAGAATAGTCATCAATAAATGATACATAGTATACATACCCACTAATGGAGGATGATGGCATTGGGCCACACACATCTAAGTGAATGAGTTCTAAGACTCCTTCTGCTTTACTGTCTCTCTTCGGAAAAGGGGTCTTGATGTTCTTCCCTTGTGCACATCCATTGCACACACCTTCATGGTCAACCTTGAGTTCTGGTAGACCTGTGACTGCCTTGCATACATACGGCAATGCCTTGTAGTTGATGTGGGCTAATCTTTTATGCCATAGTGCACATGGATTCTCAATGGCATGGATCATGGCTTCTTCTGAGTGAACCTTTAGCTTATACAAGCCACCTTCTTCTTTTCCAATAACAATTGCTTCTTTCATGGGTTTTTTTTCTTTAGCCCACATAAGAACTTCTCCATCTATAAAGGCAACTTTGAAGCCTTTCTTTTCTAAAGTTGATATGGAGAGTAGGTTCTTTGTCAAACCTGGTACATAGAGTACATCCATCATCTTCATTGGAGTTCCTGAATTCAGCTTGTAGTTTGATTCTCCTACTCCCTTGATAGGGTATTGATAATCATCTCCAAGCGTAACTTTCTGAGAAAACTTATTTTCTGAAAGGCAAGAGAGAATGTCTCTTTGACCTGTCATGTGCTTGGAAGCGCCACTATCAATGAGCCAAGTGTCCTGTCTAGGTGCTACTGATCCTGAGAGGGCCGAGATTAGAACATAGTCTTCAATTCGTTTTTTTAACATCTTTGTGAGTGGCTCTTCATCTTCAACTGCATGGGCATGATGCCTCTTGTTTTTCCTCTTGTATTCTTCTCGTCTAGCTGGACAATGTCTCGCAATATGTCCCATCTTGTTACAATGGTAGCATTGGTAAGATGAGAAGTCTCTTTCTTTTCTTTGTCCTTTCTTTTGGAATCTCTTTGGTTGAGATTCTTTATGTATGAATTTGTTTTGGGATTGAGACTCTTTATGAGTTCCTTTCTGGAAGTAAGACTTCTTTCTTCCTCCCTTAGTGTGAGTAGCTAGGGCTTGATCTTCATCTCTTGATAGTAAAGCTTCTCGGTTAGCTACTCTTGATTCTTCTTGAATACATTCTTCCCAAACACTGTCAAATTTTAGTTTCTTCGTTCTGGTACAAATAGTTTGGATGAATGCATCCCAAGGTCTTGTGAGACCATTAAGGGCTGTCATTATGAGTTCGTCCTCGTCTATGGTATCTCCAATTGCTTCTAGCTGTTCTTTGAATTCTGATATTCTAGAGAAATATTCCTGGATCGTTTCTCCTTTCTGCATCCTTGTATTCTTGAGTTGAGTTCTTAGATTCATCTTCTGGTTTATGTTCTTTCCTTCATATAATCTGGTTAGGGAATCAAACATTTCTTTTGGATTCTTCTTTGAATATACTTGAGGAATCAAGTGATCTTTGATAGAATCTGCAATGATTCTCTTAGCCCTAATTGTGTCCTTTTGGTGCTTTGCTTTATCTGTAGCATCGGCGGGTTATGGTACTTCTTCTTTAACGAATCTTGTTAGGTCATTCTCTTCAAGAATGAGTCCAATCCTATACTTCCAGGCACGGAAGTCTTCCACACCTTCTTGCTTGTCAACAAGCTTAGTGCTTGCAGACATCTCTTACCTGGAGCTAGGAAAATGACCGAAAAATGAAAATGCTCAAAATTGAATTCTGAACTTACCAGGAGGTGTGCTTGGCTGAGGCGAGTAGCCTGGTGTGGTTAGATTTCAAAAACTCCAACTTTTACCCCTTCAAACTTGATCAGCGGATTTTTGGACCAATGCTTCTAATTTTCTGGTACTTCTGGTTTTCTGGTACCTGGTGAAAGTGAAAACTTGGGTTTCACTTTCCGGGAGATCTAGCCACTGAAAAGGTGCGTTGATGATGCCAAAGTGTTCCTTGAGGAAGGGCACACTTTTCTAGATGGATTTGGGGCTGAAATTCTTCTTCAATAAAAGGCCCTAATTTGCATGTACGGCAACAGTGACGTTTTTCTTCTTCTTGTGAAAGATGCTCTCTTCAGCTTAGCTCTGATACCATGTTAAGGTTTAAGCTATTATTAAGTTTCTTTTCAATTCACTAGATAACCATAGCATAGATAGGATCACTGAGAAATAAACAATCACAAGAGACACATCATTTATCCAGGGAAACCCTCATGGGGGAGAAAACCCAGCAAAAACTTCCTTAATATAGATAGCCAATACAATGCCAAGATATAACTCAGACAATACAGAAAGTCCTCTCCCAAGAATGCGCCTCTCTCTCTCTTCCTTCTTCTCCAACTGCAGCTCTGAACTTGCGCTCTGATGAACAAGTGAGTGAGTGAATAAATGAGGCGCTAGCCTCTCTTATTTATACAATCTGGCAGGCGCTGAACTGAGGTGTCTTTTCACTAGCAGGGTCGACTTCTCATTATGGGTGGTTATAACCACTTTAATATATTCTGGGGCCGACTTTTCATTTATCCTATTACAATTAGGGTTTGACCAATCCGCAAAAGGGGATTTGGTCATTTACAATACCCGACATGATCAATCCACAAAAGGGGATTGATCTAATGAATAATACATCAATAATAAATAGAATACTCTTTGCAATTACAATATTTCAACAGTACTTAGTACTTGCTACTATATACTAGATATCATTTTTTGTTTCCTGTTTAAAATACTCTCTAGAACTTAGTACTTTGTCTTGACTCTTTATTATGGCTTATTCTGTAAACAATGAAGTTATGAACATTATATGACAGTTTACCTTTGAAGTTTGAAGTTTGAAATTTGAACTATTGACTAAATCTTACAACTCTTTGGTAATGAATATGATGCTCTAAAGACTATTTCATTTTGTGGTTGATGTTGTCTGTTAGTATGTTACAATCTATTGATGACAAATGTTTATGATTGATGTTGTATGTATACTAAATGGTTGATTCTTTAATGATCATCACTAATCCATTAGTTAAATGATCTTTTGTCTATGTTTTCATGTTTTTTGCAATTGATTCGACATTCTACATGTTTTTTTTATATATATGCATCAAAATATATATTCTTTATGTATTATATAAAAACCGCTCCTTCTCCTGGATATTTTTGAAAATTGTCGCTCCCGCTCCCCGCTCTCAACAGCCTTGTGTCAACCAACTCCAAGGGAAAATCGATGCCTCCAAGTCCCAAAAGATGGCCTCACGACCCTCTTCTACTACCTCACAGCCTGTATAAACCCTCGTGGGCCTCCAAAACACCCAAGGCTCTGCAAAAATGGATGGATCGGCCCTCAAATTGCCTCCACGGCTCTGCAAAAGGAAGGGAATTGGCCCTCCAAGGGCTATTGAACCCTCACAAAGCCCTCACAGCTCCTCCAAATCTCCTCGGCCCTGCAAAAGAGATGAATCGGCCCCTCAAGAAAGCCCTACGAACCTCCCAAGAAAATCGCTACACCTCTAAACTGAAGACAAACCACAAGATGAAGCTCCAATGGAGATCTCGGATGGATCCTCCTTTTTGTCTAGCTAGGGTGGATATTACACTACTGAAACCAAACCAAAATGGAAGGGTTTTGCCAAAACCCCAATGAAAAACTTGGCTCACAAGAGCACTCCAACAAGAGATCAATCCAAAACATAATGAGGAAAGTGGAGCGCTACCCTTCCTTTTATATTTCTCCGATGCTCCTCTTAGATCTTTCCTCTTTCAACATGACCCTCATTCCCTTTTTATTTTTCACTTAAAGATTAAAAGTCACTTTTACTAATGTTTAAGTAACTATTAATCTAAAAGTTACTTTACTACCTTTTTTACTTAATGCCACTTTAAAAACATAACATATCCTAGCTAAGTGACATTAAATAACCCCTTTGACTCTCCTTTTGATTACTGACTATAGCCTACGGGAGTCATATAGGCTACTAAGTCATCCTCCCACCATGATCAAGTGGAAGGGGACATCAAAGGAGACTAGAGCACTTTTAGTCAAGAAGCATCCCTACTTGGTTTTCTTTTACTATGAATTGTGTGTTGTGATTCTATCCAATTATTTTGTTTCTGTATGTAATGGTTTTTAGGTCAGTGGTATCTTTTAAGCTAGCCTTAGGCAAGTTTCAATATCCTATAAGTCACTACCATTTTTCAGACCCAGCATTTTATATGTATGACGCTTTGGTTGATGAGACTTTGGTCATAGTATAGCTCCTGATTCCTGGCTAACAGTGCCTTTAACTTATTTCCTCAATATGTTTGGGAAAGGGTTAAAATTTTGCCCGAATGGCAAAAGCCATGGTTACTGTTAGACTAGATATATTTCAAGGAGTATAGACGGCTTCCATAGTCAACCTTATTTTTTTTAAATTTGTCAGGCAAAGCAATTTTTCTTTCTGAGCAAAAGTAATTTACAAGAGCATAGAATGCAAAGTTTGGGAAAGCTTGAAATGGACATTATTATATGTTTAGATCAATACAAGTCAAATAGGTTAAAAGTTTTGCACCTATCATTTATCTTGGATTTCAGAATAGCCATAAACAACAAAATCCTTTATATCAGTATTCCTCCTAGGTTTGTTTTCCCTTTAAAAAGGCAATACAACATATTAGATGGATGCAAATTCATATCCAACCCTGACCAAAATAACTTCTGCAGTTGACAAGGAGCTAATGGGAGATGCACTCTGTTATCCACCAATTTGCACAAGCTGGATTTCCTGAAGAGCCGCCAAAGAATGAGCAATCAGTGCTCATATTTGCAGAGTTCAGAGTTCAGTCGGTCTTGTAAAACACCCATCTTTTCCACTTTTCCACCATTGTAATAAATGTCCTAAGTATGAGATATTGTAAAAGGCTATTGGCCACCCAAGACCGGGCTAAGCACGTACTTTGGAGTGTTTTTTTCTACTTGTTAATTATTTTTTCTGCTTGCCTTAGTGAGCGATTAAATAATTTCTAAGTTTTTTCACTCAGAAGACTAAGTTCCAAAGCCGGAGTATGTGCTGGCAAGCAGGTTTTGGCATGGAAAATCCAATGTCTAGTGTCTAAATGTATATAAGCTCATACTAGGACATATTGATTGAGTCATCTGGAAATTGCGGCTAGGTTTGATAGGTTTTTTTTAGTTTTTAGTGAATTATTAAATTCCCGCAAAATTGGAATTTATTAATTCTGAGTCAATAAATGTAAAAAATATGGCATCAAACATTGTCAGATGTCATATTTACAGTCGTTTTCCAGTCCAGAGTACCATGTAAACCCTTATTTCCCATCTTTCGAGGTAAAAAAAAGTAAAAAATCAAATTTACTCGAAAAATATGGAAAATGGGTCATTAAATTAATATCCTAAATTTTAAGAAAACTGGAGAACATGTTTTAGACATGTTTTTTTTATGTCCCTAGTTGACTGAGTGCCCAAGGCAAGTTAGCTAAGGATGAAGTCGACTTGTTTGAGTTAGCTGGACTTGGGGGAGATCCCAATGTGGGAACTCAACCCCACATGCCTATGTGGCGCTTCCTATAGCATGTGCGCACATCCCAAGGTGACCCACGCATCCTTAACTACCCCTCTCACTCGCACTCACTCCCACTCTTCCTCACATCACTCATCCTCCACTCCCCTTCCACTCTAAGTACCTCCACACCTCTCCACTCCACTCCCTATTCACTCCCACGTATCTACCCTTAAACTAATGCGCAATTCCCTCATCTCCCACGCTTTACCAAAACCCTAAACCTAACCCTAACGCATGCATGCTTTGGAATTGTCATCCCTAAAGCTATTTAAGAGAGGTCGACCTCTCCCATTAGGGAGTTCAGTCTTGGGCAAGCAAGTAATGTAATGTTGTATCATCTTCTGGAATAATAAAGACTTTGGAGCTATCTTTGGTGTGTGGACTCAAATGTGTGGATGAATGTTGGATACATGAGGTGATGTTATACTGATTTTATGCATAGTGTCTTTGCTATTTGGCTAATCATAGGGATATTGCTATCTAGATGGAGTAAGTTGTTTAATTTGTTTATTATCCAATTTACTTTTTGATCTATACTCAAACATTTCATTGCATGTGTGTTTTTTCTTAAACTAATGTGCTCTTGAAGCTTTTTGTGTAGAGAAACACCAAGTACAAGAACTTGCAGGTATCAGTGTTGCATGTAATATCAATCTCTTGGAGAGGCAAAGGAGCTTGGTTGCTTCCTCTTTTCTGTCCAAGAAGTTCTTAAGGAAGGCATTCACCCTCTTCTTCACATCAAGGAGAACCCCATAACTCAAACTTCCCAAGCTCAAGCAAAAACTCAAAATCTCAATAAAACTCTTTCTCTTTCTTCTCTTTCTTGGTTGCATGTTGCTTAGAATAGTGTTAAAGTTCATTTTAAACATCTAAAGGCTGCATGCATTTGTTTCCTAGATCTAATTGCAATTTTTTCAATTTCAAAGAATAGATCTAAGCAAGTTTGAAGCATTTTCTTGATCTTTTCATCTAGAGTCTAGGTCAAAGATTGTGCTTGGTTTTAACTTCTTTATCAAGTTGTTTAGAGGTCTTATGTTTGTTGTTTCAAAACAGCAAATAGTAGCCACTAAAAGGGCCTAGGTTAGGCTGGTATTAAGTGTCAAAAGTCCCAAAAATTATCATCTTTTGCCTTAGAATATTTTTCAGAAAATTTGATAAAAAAAATTATTTGTTTGAACTTCTTTCCATCGTTTCTAACTTCATTTGTTTGAACTTCTTTCCATCGTTTCTAACTTCATTTGTTTGTTGTTTTGTTGCAGCAACAACAGGTTCAAAAGGAGATTCTGCCAGTTTCAGGCAAAATCAAGGCTTCCGGGGCACCCTAGGGGGTTGTGACTTCATCAAAACGAAGTTTCTTTTTTCTGTATTTTTTTCTTGTATTCTTCTTAATAATCCAATAATAAGAATCCCTCTTCTCCTAAAAAGAGGTAAAGCTCAAAGAGAACATTGGTTCTCCGTTGTAATAGTGCAATAAAAGCGAACCCTTTGCGCCCAGTTTCTTCATCCCCTTAGGGGGATTTGCGTTGTGGGTTTGTTTTTGTCTTTTGAAATTGTGCATGCTTAAAATTTAGTAATCAATTACACAAGTCAAACGTATCAAACACACTACAACACTCTAATCTTTATGCATGTTAATCAAGTCTTAATAAATCATGCATGCTTAGCTAGCTCTACTTCAAGCACTTTATTTCTTTAATTTATCTTGCAACAGTATTTAAATTTCAAGCAATATCTTGTTAATCTTTAACAACTACAAAGCAAGGTACATACTGTTCGACAACACAGGTATTCCAACAGAGGACGAACACCTTCAGTAACCACTCACATAACCAGATCAAAGATCAACACACCGATGTTTTCACGTGGTAAAACCCCTACGGGGAAACATCCACGGCCCCAGCCAACGC